>APFE031046791.1:0-10410 GCA_000404065.3 Pinus taeda | reverse complement strand
TTAAAAAATATATATATTAAAAACTTCTTCACTGTATAATACTTTTACACTAACATGGACCCCATTTCTTTACCGCTGAAAAGACCATTTATATTACAATCATGCATGCTTCTGTTTTACTCTCTCTGCTTTTAAATTGCGAATTTAACACTTTCATTTCAACTTCCATTTGCTTCCTCCAACCAAAATCCAAAGCGGCATTGCTGGCGCAGCCTCTCTACTACTCTCTCATCCCACCGCAATTTGGGACACCCCTTGACACTAAGATACCTTAACGATGTACAATATTCAACTCCTTCCAACTCGCCCAACTGAGGGCACCCGCGAACCTTTAGCAGTCTAAGTTCTGTTAGATGCGCCAAATCCCGTATGCTCTTCAACTTCGCACAATCTGTTACATGCAAAGAGGCCATTGTTTCAACACTCCGCAGCTCCTCCAGTTCGTTACACTTTTCAATGTGTAGTTCTTCAAGCATTGGAAGACCACAAAGGCCTTGTATACTTCTCAGATTGTAGCACCTATCCAATGTCACCCATGTGAGTGCCTTTGGTAATGTTCCAATCTCCACCACATTAATACACTCCTCTAATGTGAAGTATCGAAGGTTGGGGTATACAACTTCATCAGATAATACCTCTGATGTGTGAAGTATGGGAGAAGCAGCCACTTTCAACCAACTCAACTGACTCGACCCTTCAACTGAAGCCGACAAACACTTCAATTCCCCGCGATACTCGAGACGCAATTCCTTCAACTTCCGTAAGTCACCCAGCGAAGGCGTCACCGTCTCCAGCAAAGGGTTTCCTATCCACAGAACTTCTAAATCACTGGGGAGTTCAAATTTCTTCTTCAAATTTGTGCCAATCAACTTCACTACTTTCAGGGACATTTGATGCCCCAGTTGCGAGGGCCATACTTCAACTTTTTCACAGCCGGAAAGATCTATATGCTCGAGGGTTCTTATATTTCCAAAAGCTTCGCTTGAGATGCTTAAATTAGAACAATATCGGGCATCAAAATATTTAAGGCTACTTAAACTCCTGAAAGAATCTGGCAGACACTCCAATTTATGGCACACACGCAGGACCAACCTGTGGAGGCTCGACAAGCTGCCGAAAGAATCTGGCAGACTCTCCAATTTCTGGCACCCACTCAGGTCCAAGCTGTCGAGGCTCGACAAGCTGCCGAAAGAATCTGGCAGACTCTCCAATTTCTCGCACCAATGCAGGTCCAAGCTGTGGAGGCTCGACAAGCTGCCGAAAGAATCTGGCAGACTCTCCAATTTCTGGCACCAATGCAGGTCCAAGCTGTGGAGGCTCGACAAGCTGCCGAAAGAATTTGGCAGACTCTCCAATTTCTCCCACCCATGCAGGTCCAAGCTGTGGAGGCTCGACAAGCTGCCGAAAGAATCTGGCAGACTCTCCAATTTCTCGCACTCACCCAGGTCCAAGCTGTGGAGGCTCGACAAGCTGCCGAAAGAATCTGGCAGACTCTCCAATTTCTTGCACCAATGCAGGTCCAAGCTGTGGAGGCTCGACAAGCTGCCGAAAGAATCTGGCAGCCTCTCCAATTTCTCGCACCCACTCAGCTCCAAGCTGTGGAGGCTCGACAAGCTGCCGAAAGAATCTGGCAGCCTCTCCAATTTCTCGCACCCACTCAGCTCCAAGCTGTGGAGGCTCGACAAGCTGCCGAAAGAATCTGGCAGCCTCTCCAATTTCTCGCACCCACTCAGCTCCAAGCTGTGGAGGCTCGACAAGCTGCCGAAAGAATCTGGCAGCCTCTCCAATTTCTTGCACCCACTCAGCTCCAACCTGCGGAGGCTCGACAAGCTGCCGAAAGAATCTGGCAGACTCTCCAATTTGTTGCACCAACTCAGCTCCAAGCTGTGGAGGTTCGACAAGCTGCCGAAAGAATCTGGCAGCCTCTCCAATTGAGTGCACGAAGACAGGTCCAATTCCTGCAACTGCAAAGGTGCCTGCAAGATCAAGCATTTCGAGTGTAAGAAAGATGGGAAAACCGTGAGAAATAATTGAAGACCCTTTTATGCAATATCGATAGACAAAAAGTTTAGATTTACCTGCGATATGCCTTGCCATAATGTTTTCAATGCAGCGCCCTCCACTTTCAAAACCCTTAAATTCTTAATTGTAATGCACGAAGGTAGACAAGGGTAGGGACAATGACGCCAAGAAAGCCATGAGAGATTTGGCGAATGCACCGGCAAAATAGGATCTAGCAGATGTCCTTCAGTCTCAACAAGTTGAAAATCCATGACATCACGACCAAGAAAACAATAACATATGTTTTCCAGCCAAGTGCGAAGCTTCAAAATCACGTGGTTCCCCACTTGTTTGGTGCTATGCCCCTCACCGAGCAGCCAAATTCCGCGTGCTTCCGTTAAAACCTGTTCATTCGGATGAAGAATCAAGAAACTGTATACAGCTTGGTATGGTTAAATTTAATTATTTTGAAGGTGAAAAACGATGGAGAAATTGAAAACTGTATACAGATTTCTATGGAAAAAGGTTAACTACTTAAAAAGTTTGAATGATTGAGGACTTACAGAGGAGTAGTTGTGGAACCAATCATCAATGTTCCCCGTGGGACGCCAAAGACGGCGCGGCGTTTCTTCCTCTGCAATCTGTCTTCCCAAGTCTCGCAGTTGATCGTGCATATGTATCACATTTTTATCATCTACTTCAACTAGACATTTGCCCTCTAAATTTGTAAGCCCCACCAATCCGTTCCAGCCTGACGCGTCCCAAACTGCTACGGCACTTGTTTTGTTTTCCCCTATGAAGCAAAACGCGATATCTAAAAAGATCTTCTGCTCCTCTTCGCTGAGTGCGTCGTAACTGATTTTTAATTTGTTCTTTATCTCAGGTGAAACTTTGATTTGATCTTTTGATTCCTTAAGTTTAGCATGCCAATATGATTCTTGTCTTCCAAAGAGAACTGCCCCAAGCACTTTCAAAGCTAAAGGCAGTCCATCGCATACTTGAAGAAACTGATCTACAAGATCTTCAAATCCATGGAGTGGATTGGTTTGACAAAAGGCGTATGAACAAAAGAGCTGTTGCGAGTGTTGTGTGGGAAGGCCTGTTAACCTATAAATGCACAACTGTTCCACTCCTGACCTTTCCAGCACATCTTTATACCGAGATGTAATTAAAATAAAGCTATCCGGTCTTAAGACATCTTTAACTGGTAGAAGTGCCTCTAGTTGATCATCATGATCTATGTCATCTAAAATTAACAAGACATGAGCAGATTTGAGATGCATTTCAAACTTCCCTTTACCTTCATAAATGTTATTTATATCCATTTCTCTTTCAGGCAGGCCCTGAGTCAGGCCCCTCAGAAGCTCCCTTTGCACCGAATGTAATGAGCTTTTATTAGCCTTCTCTCTAACATCCGATAAAAAAAAGGACTTATTGTACTTGGAACTCATTCTATTGAAGAGTTCTAAAGCCAACGTTGTCTTCCCCATTCCACCAAGGCCGACTATGCCCGCAACCTGGATTTTTCCGGCGTGCTGTTGCTTCAACACTGTAGCTTCAAAATCCGTGACTTTGTCCTCTAAACCAGTGGGATGTTTGGCCACATACAACTCTGGTTTTCTAATAATTTTATCCAGACGTTCAACGATCTTATTTATCATGTGCACCTCGTCACTAGATATTCACCCACAAAAACACCAACAGCAAATAAATAAATAATTGAAAGCATAGGGCAAAGTATCATACATAGAGAGGGGTTTGGAGGTCTTACCCGTCATACTTGTCGTCCAGATCAAACCCACTTATGTCTGCAACAGAGGAAAGAGCATCTCTCCAGTTCTGAATAGTGGCGGGATCATATCGTAGCTTCTGTTCTTGTGTTCGAGAGTCGAACGTTGTCTTCAATTCGAGCTGGTGCAAGCTGAGACCATAACCTTTAGTTTTGTTCTGATCTGTCCACCTAAGATCAGCCGGGTTGACATGGTAAAAAACAGGGATAATTGGAGCCCCAGATTGTCGCATGAGGAGGAGTTCATGTAAACACCAATAGGATTCTGCATATTTTGGTGAAAAGACGGCAACGTGGACGGAGGCGTTTCTAATAACAGCTTCTAATTGAGAAGGAAAAGGTAGTCCTTCCTGCAAATCCTGTTGATCTAAAAAGGGTTTTAATCCACGTGAAAGAAGAGCACGGTAGAGACGGCTGGCAAAGTTCTTCTTCACTTCCCCGCGATGGTTGATAAACACATAGTATTTATCAACAGCAACGGTGGAAGAGGAGGAAGCACCATCCGAAGATCTCTGATTTTCCATTTCAATTTCTTCGATTTCACAGGGGGTTTGGGTGCTGGAGGATGCAGGCGTTGGGTATGCCATTGCCAATTGTTCGACGATTATACCAACTGAAAGAGAATGATAAATTGGGTGCTGCAAAGCTCTGGATGGTTAATGCAGAGGGAGGAGGCGACTTTAGGAGTCGCAGAGGTGGGGATAAATTGTAAGGGCAAGAAAGTGGCGAGTGCAGAGATTACATAAAGGATGCTGGTTGAGGCAGAGGGTAATAGAATAAGGAAAATAGTTGAAAGGCAAGGCCATGAACCGCGTCAATCTTATCTGCTTTTCGTGTGGGATCCACATTGCTAATCATAGACACAGGCTGGAGTCCTTATGCCTTTGAGTGTGGTGGAACCCATAATGCTTTGCGCTCTTTCATTTTATTTTTCTATTTTACCCTTAGAATTTTGTTAGAATCCTACCAGTATTCTTACAATACCCACCAGTGAGCTGTATCCATGATACCGAGACGTGTGCATCGTATCCATGATACCGAGACGTGAGCTGTATCCATGATACCGAGGCGTGTGCATCATCCAAGAAAGCACAGTGCGCGCAAAAAGCAGAAGCGGACAAAATGGTGAACTCGAAAGCATGTTCTCCACTATGAATTTTATGGAGTACAGCTTGACACGCATCTATTCAAATAAACAACCACTCCCATGTGTCAATCAAATTGATATCTCTACAAATTTTCCAACTAAAAAGGGTTGGATACAGAATAGTCAGAAGAAATAATACACCCTTTTCACATTAAGGTTCGAAGAAATTAATAGGAGATACACCCTTTCACGGAATTGAAGAAATTAATGGGAGATACACCCTTTCACGGGAATATTGAAAACCTAATCCATTAGAGTTACATGTTTTGTATTATTAAATTATTATTACTTTGAGGAAAAACTTGAAAAGTTATAATTGAATAGTAACTATGTTCCAGAAATAGTTAGAATAGAAATTTGGAAATTATTTTATTTTTAAAATTTAAATTTATTTAAAAAATTATAAAAATTTATTAAAATTTTAAATATTTTTATTATAGAGTTTGCTTGATTGACAGTAAATTTTAATTAAAATTTTTTATATAGTTAAATAATTCTTTATCATTAAAATTTTCTTTATTCTTAAATTTACAATCACAAATAAATCCCTCAAAAAATTCAAACTCAACAACCCCAAAATAATTCATATAAATACACCTATAAATACATGAATTATAGCATTTAAATTGAGACTTTTCATATAATTCTAGAGTGAATAGTAATACTTACTTTTCCATCTTCTGTGTATCTCAGAGGGCTCACCTGCACCTTCCACATGTCGTAAACAATGCGTGAAGGACACGTGTGCATCATCCCAGAAAGGTTAACCCGACAAAATGGTTAACCTCGAAAGCATGTTCTCCACTATGAATCTTATGGACTACAACTTGACACGCATCTATTCAAAGCATGTAGTCCACTTAAAAAGTGTTGCATTCGGCATACACCCCTTTTAGATTACGAGATTGAATGTGGGAAACTTAATATATTTTATTATAATTATGTTATTTTGTATTATTAACTATTATTCGATTTAGGAAAAACATGAAAAAGTTATAATTAAATAACATTACTATTATTCAATTCAGGAAAAAAAGAAAAAATTAATTAAATAAGCATAATATTTGAGCAACAGTTAGAATAAGAATTTTGAAATTATTTTTATTTTTAAAATTGTAATTTTTTTAAAGATAAAATTATTAAAATTTTGAATATTTTTATTAAAATAATTTTAAATATTTTAGAATTGGTATATTATGGATTTTCTAAATATTTTAGAGTTTGTATATTAGGGATTAGTAAGTTTTGCTAAGATTTTTATATAAATTTTATCTTTAAATTTTTTCTATTTTTTGGATTCATGTTTTAAGAAGTCTCTTAAATTTTTAATGAATATTCATATTCAATCGAGACTTTTCATATCTTTCTAGATTGAAAAGTAGTTCATAATACAAAATACCATAACCCTATATATTAGTTTTAACGTAGGTTATTGCAATGCAAATTTCACAAAAAATTGCTTGAGTAGTAACTGTATGACTTCACGGTAACATGAGTACACCAACTACACTTATTAAGCTTTTTAATCTTATTATTAAGGTATGAATTATTAGTTTTTTAAGAGTTTCTATTCTATTGTATTTTGAAAAATAAAATGCATAATTAGAAGAGTTTCTATTCTATTGTATTTTGAAACATAAAATACGTAATTTGAACAAAACTAAAGAGGCTACAGACCACCTAGTGAGTGTTGATAGATGGATTCAAAACACCTCCCTATTTGAAGAGCTTGGGAAAAAGAAGTAATCTTACATGCCTATTGGGAAACTAGGCCATACAAAGCATTTAAGACACAGAGTAACAAATGAAGTTCAAGAAAGTAACTGAATGAGTCTACAAGTTCAAGAAAGTAACTAGATCAGTTTACCTTGTAGGAAAAAGTAACTAGGACTTTGCCTCGTAGGAAACTAGGCATGTCTTAAGATAAGATATGATAATATATTGTACACATATAATAAATCTAGAACTTATAAAAATGGAAATAAAACTCATAGTTGAAAAAGATGGCAAGTAATTAACCACTAGAAATAACAAATATCAATTCCCCTTCAAACCTTTGTCAATTTTTCCAAAATGTCTCATCATTGCTAAGAATGTTTACTTCCTTGATATGAAATCACACTACTTATTAAAAAAAAAAAACTGCAAACCACTTTATTCTTGGGAAACCAATACTTACAGGATGTAATTAAATTATGAGAAGATATTTAAATGCATTAGGAATAACCACTTTAAAAGGATTATATTTTTAATTTAATAATTAAATAATTAAAAGAAATATATTTTTAATATGTTTTATATTAATATCATTTTAAAAGAAACTTGGTTATTATTTTATTGTCTTACTATACTTTCCCTGATGATGGTGTAGAAGTGGGCACGTCTCTCTTCGAAATGAGTGTTGGTGTATCACCTTGTTGATTTCCATGAAGTTGTGGATACATGTAGTTAATGTGAAGGTTGTAGGTATGTGTGCTATTAATTATTTTAAAATTTGCTTCCAGGCATCCCCGATAGTTCCAGGATGCATGGAATGTGTCTTTCGATTTTGTCCAACCTAATATCATGCTTGTGGAGTTGGAACTGAATTTTCTACAGATCTTGTTTGTAGCTCGGCATCCCTTGGAGAGAAACCACCATACCCACCGAGATTTGTTCCATGGCCTTATCCAACAAGTTTTTCATTAGCCAGTAGAGGTATAATGTATGCTTAAATTGTGTTATCCTTCCTCTGGTGTTCCCAGGATCCTGGATGAGTGTCCTCCAATTTTCCATATCCTCCTCCGTCTCACTGCCCTGCTTAATTTCCACTTTCCATTCTTCTAACAAATTCTAGATGCCTTCATCCATGCCTTTACGATATGCCGCAGCAGCTTCACTGATAAGATGCATTACCGACTTCCTCCCTCTGCAGGGCTCTGATGTGCTCGAGTCCTTATCCTTTATGGGTTCCCAGTCCCGTCTTCCACGTCCACGACCTCTCACAAGGCGGGCCATGTCAACGCTGCCCGAAACTTGTTCACAGTAATGATTTGTTAACAAAAAAAAATTGACATACTATACCACTAGTTGCTATCGTCAATTGAATTGTCGATGCCATGATCCTCCCCATTCATTTCCATTTTCCATTTACTATCAGTGGTTGAGGCAAGATGGGCGCAGAGCCAGTCCTTGGAAACGTCCAGACTCTAGAACCCTTCTATCATCTCACCCCTCCACCCCTAGTGCATCTCATACGCCATGAGGTTGGCAATCCCAGGCCAAGGCCATGCAAGTGAGCATAACCTCAGACCGACAGGTTTCCTTCCATGAATTGCAACTCGTTTCCCCTCTGCCCAGAAAGCTAGAGCAGTACCTTGGTCATTTTCATACCCAACATCACCCTCAAGAACCCTAGCAATTATCTTAATGCAGGAATTTCTCCCATTGCCCCAGTAGTTGTAGTGGTTTTGGCAGCAGGGCCAAGATCTTACACGACATATTAATTGATCGTCATTGCTTTTAGCCTCAGACACAAAGCCTCTTCCTACCAGACCCCATCGACCAACCCCATTTAACCCTCGGTGTGTTGTACCCAAGTTCCCATTGCCAAATAATGCGAGGTCAAAATAGCCAAAGGCAGGGTCGATACCCGGTAAGCTCATTACAAAGACGCATAGCCAAACCATAGTAGCCAGTCACTTCCTCCATTTCCTCCAACATTTCCTCCAATTACCCTTCCCAATTATCCCCCTCTCCCCCCAACAAAAACCAAACCAGGTCGTCATTACAAAGGAGGCGAAAAGCCAAGAAACATACACGTTGCTGCTTGTAGACTGTCTCCAAGTTTGATGTCGCTGGTATCAACGCCTTCCCATTTTCCTGCTCGAACTCCTTGCTCCACAAGCAAACTCACCATCCTTACCCACCTATCTAGAATTTGCTTCTATAAACCCTGTCTCTCCACTGTCATCTCTGCCACCTTTCCCACCACCCTTGCATGCACTCATGCTAAGGGCCACCGCGCCCATCATTTTGAGTGTGTTGGGGGCGGTGGTACGTAATTCATATGTACGCCTCATTACTTCCAACAGGAATTTCCAACCACCGGCACACACCCCGATCAGGGTCATCACCTTTGTTATAATTGTTCGTTTTCTGCCATCGAATTTTTTTGTTCCTATTGTTACTTGGAGGATTTGGAAAGTGCATGAAAAGTTACAATTTAATAGTAACAATATTTGAGGAATAGTTAGAAGAGAGATTTTGAAACTAGCCCCAAAAGGTGAAAAGGGAGGCCAATAAGATTGTTAAATTGTGATAATTGTAAAGACACATGTACATTTGAATTTAGCATCCTCCCATTATTATCAGTGTTTCAAGGAAGAATACAACGTTATTTAATAAAAAATGAAAAGTGCAATCCCAACGCATTAATTGATTAACTTTGTAGTGTCAATATGAAAATAGCACAATCAAAATGAGAATATAGCGTAATTTCATCTAAAAAAAACTTAACTTAATTACTTAATTGAATCAATGGATAACTATAAAAATGGATGAATCGAAAGGTAAGCTAGCCCAATGAAATTGTTAATTGTTTCATTTTAAAATATATTTTTACTTATTTATTCATTATGAATTGAATTGAATGATTTTAATTGATATAATTTTAAAAAATAAAAAATTGTCATCTTTAATCAATTATGAAATTATCCGTAATAATAATAAAATAGTGAATTTATTTATAAAACAAATGAATTAATCTATATTCATTTTAATCTCACATTCATTAAGTTTCTAAGAAATATATTTCAACTTCAATATTGTTTAGACTTCTAAGAAATATATTTAAACTTCAATAGTATTAAAGTGAGTTTTAACCTCTTAATTTTATATGTAATAGTGATATTAATTTGACATTCTTTACTATGCAGAAATTCTCGCAAGAATAATTCAACTCGGTTGGGGAATTCTTCTACAATCCTTCTAAAGTGTAAGTTCCTTTGAGCAAAAGCAAAACTCTTTATGACAATTTGCATTCAATTGAAAGTATTTTTTAGCAACAACTTTTCTAATTCAATAGGCAGCTAAGACAACGAGGCAAATAGATTTACAAGCACAACAAACAACATACAATATTTTATGTCAAATGATCATCGACATGGAGGAGCTGCCATACTCAAATAAATTAAAAACCAAAAAAAAAAGAACTCAAAAAATAAAAATCAAGCATAAAACTGCAGATTGCATGCATGTACTCCAGCTTAAACTTGATAGATATAAGTCAAAATTTCCTCTTCGCTACAAGGTCAATACAAAATTTAAGATGATTAGTCGAATAAAAAAATAAAAGTTAAAATTCCTACTTGCAATCATGTAACTCTCCCCTCCATATACAAGCTTCAACCAGATTGCTTTTCTGCTGACAATCAATATGCTCAAAATAGATTACTATGAAATTTCCCAATAGTAAGTCATAATGCTAACCACC
>APFE031046789.1:187411-249951 GCA_000404065.3 Pinus taeda | reverse complement strand
TCTCAGTGAAAGCTTCAAAGGTAATTGGTTTGAGCCAGATGTTAAATTTTTTCTAAAGAACTCACACACCCTCACAGTTAATTTGTCCATGCTAGTCAATGAGTTCAAAGGAAAGTATTGACAAATTAACTTTCGGTGTGAAACTCTGTTTTACTCTATTTTTCCTGTAGTAATTTTGGGCACAAATTATGAACGAAGGGAAACAAATTTTTGAAAATAAAAAGATGTTATTGGAGGGAAAAAGTTCATTTAAAAAAATCTCTCTTAGTTTTCTAACAACTATCATGTTTTGAGAGATTTGAATATATTTATGAGACTTATTTTTCCATATTTTTCGAAATTCCATTTCCTATAAAAATGTCAAGTCAATATCTGAAGGCTACCTCATCAAATTCGACTTAAGGATCAGAGATTATCTCCTCCTTGGTTATTTCAAGCAACAAGCTATCTATAGATGAAGAGGTTTGAGATCCATTATTTTTGGATCTTGAAGAATTTGTAAGTAGTCTATAAAAACTATCACTTCTATAATGGATAGGGTTGGAATTTGAACGTAAATCCTATTGTAATTCTGTGCATTTGATTAATAGAAGAGAATTTGGATAAAAGTACAAAGGTTTTGTGCCAAAGATTCATTTTTTCAAAATTTGTGTTCTGTTTCTTAGTGTTGTGTTCTTTATTTGTTCTTTATTGAGAATTTAAGCTTCTCATCTGAATCAGTAAGTAGATTTAAAATTCATGTCACAATGCTCTATATCTATATTAATATATTCACTTTTTAGTTGATGATTTAAATACAAAATTTCTCATTATGATGCTCCATTTTTAAAGAGCTGAAGTGTATTCCTCTTCTTCCTCTCATGCTATAGATGATTAATGTCTAGCATATTGCTGAAATACATGCCTTTGGAATTGATAATCCTTACAAACCAAGCTCCAAAGATTCTTAACTCAGTTTCAAATGAATCCATGTCCAATGACGATCTCTTGAGCCTTCCATTATCTTAAAAAACCCTACCTACTATTGGTCTAGTCAATGCATTGAAGACACAACCAATTGTTGAGGTAACACTAGGTGATTGAATTGTAAGAGAGATCTCTCTTTGGGCTGGAGGGGCTAGCTTCCAACCTTAAAGTATAGTTGAAAAGGTTACCTTAGGATTTTCCTTTCACAGTCAGGTTAAATTCTGAGTGATAACATTTTGGCACCGTTGCCGGGGAGTGAAGGTGAAATCTTCCTTGAGAGAACAACATAGATCCAGATCTCATAGTTGTTTGTGAACAATATTCAAACATAATCAAGTTGTGCATCATTCATATGGTGACTCCATTGTCAAACATTCCAAAATTCATAATTTTGATGGTGACTCCACTATCCAAAAACTTAGTAGTCTGAAGACATTAAACATATGGAAAACATGTATGGCAATGAGGAGTTAATAGATGAAGAGATTCTAGAGGCTTTGCATGAAACCCCTTTTCAACATCATGAACAAAAATTGAAATTTAGTTGTCACACTCAAGAGATTTTTCAGCAAAAACATTTTCTCCATTGGCAGGAAATAAAAGTGATCGGGATCTTAGTGAGCACAGTGATGTTCCTTTTTCTGTGGATGATAAAGAGATGCAACAAGTTGATAAATTTTCTTGTGATCATGAGTGTGAGGACAACCATTCAATTTTTTTTTTTTTCATTCTTAGGATCCTTACGTGAAAATCAAGGTTTGGACATTACATGCATTGAATCTATCCAATCTTTTTTCAAGCCACTTACCCAAGTAAACAAACATGAGGGTTCATTTTTAGATGTTTCTCAAACACGTAAGATCATTTTTTCATATGATTTTATTCAAGAATATATAGATCTTGTCCTTGTTGTGGATGATGAGAATGATGAATAGTTTGCCACCAGTTTATTTGAGGGTGATCAATTTCAACACCTAGACAAACCAACAGTTTGGAATGAGCTTTGCTTTCCTACTTTTGGCCATCAAGAAGAGATAGTGTTTCATAATTTTGATGATCCTTTGCCAACATTTTGTGGTCATTAGAAAAGATGGAGTTTTTTTTGTTCATAAATACATGGCATGGATTCATTTCGATGTTTGAGTTGTCATATTTTTCATTTTTCTATCTGTGTATGGAGGGTGTGATCATATTTCTAGTGAGTAACCACCTCATTTCATGGCTGCATTGAAAATTTTGTATCACTAGATTGAATAATTCACTCAGTAAGTTAGGATAGGTTGGTGTGCCAATAAGCTTAGCACTCTGAACATGTTTTGTAGCAGCTTTCAATTTTAGTTTTCAGCAGTTTCAAATTTCAGTTTGCAACATGTAAAATTTTAGTTTTAATTTATAGTTGTAGTTTCATTTCAGTTGCAAGTTAGGTTGTTGGCTTTTGAGAGTAGATTTTAGCCCAATGGTATAGGCTCTTAGTCAAAGAGTTGTTTGTTGTCTCACAGGGAGGAAAACATCCCCGCTGGAGCCAAATGTTATCTCAATTTAGCTTCAGAGTATAAGGCTCATCAATTTTAAATTTGTATTAAAACATTCATGTGTGTTGATAATCTAATTGTTAGTGCTAATTCAAAATTTTCAAATGAAGGCATTGCCAAAATAATTGCTAACACAACGGATTGAGTGATTAACACATGGTTTTTATCTCAGTGAAAGCTTCAAAGGTAATTGGTTTGGGTTGAATATTAAACTTTTTCTTAAAAACCTAGGCATGCTAAGAGTTAATTTGCCAGCTCTAGTTTAATGAGTTCAAAGGAAAGCGCTAACAGATTAACTACCAGCTTGACACTTTGCTTTACTAAGTTTTTTCCTGTAAAAATCAATAATTTTGGGTAAGGATTCCGAACAGATGAAAATGAATTTTTGAAAATAAAAAACAGGTTATTGGAGGGAACAAGATCATTTAAAAAAGCCTAGCTCAATGTTCGAACAACTATCATGGTTTGAGAGATTCAAATGTATCTTTGAGGCCTATTTTTCCATATTTTTCATAATCTCAAGTCAACAACTGAAGGTCGCCTCATCAAATTCAACTTGGAGATTAGATATTATCTCCTCCTGGAATATTTTAAACAGCAAACTATAGATAGATGAAGAGGTTTGAGATCTAGTTTTTTGGATCTTGAACCATTTGTAAGTAGTCTATAAAAACTACCATTTCTATAATGTAAAGGGTTGGACTTTGAAGAGAAAACCTATTGTAACTATGCACATTTGATTAATAGAATAACTTTTTGATAGAAGTACAAGGGTTTTGTGCCAAAGATTTCTTTTTTAGCATTTGTGGTATGTTACTTAGTGTTGCGTTCTTTATTTGTCATTCATTGAGTGTTTAAGATCCTCATCTGAATTAGCAAGTAGATGTAGAATTCATGTCACAATTCTCTATAGCTTATATTCATATATTCACGTTTCAGTTGATGATTTAAATACAAAATTCCTCATTATGATGCTCTGTTTCTAAATCTCTCAGTGTATTTACCTTCTTCCTTTCATATTAAAAATGATTAATGTTTAGCATATCACTAAAATACATGCCTTTGGAACCTAGAATCCTTACAAACCAAGCTCCAAAGATTCTTAATTCAATTTCAAATGACTCCATGCCCAATGTTGATCTCTTGAGCCTTCCATTATCTTAAAAAAAACCCTACCTACTATTGATCTAGCCAGTGCATTGAAGATACAACTAGTTGCTAAGGTGACACTAAGTGATTGAGCTCTAAGAGGGAGCCCTCTCTGTGTTGGAGTGCTAGTCTCCAACCTAAAAATGTAGTTGAAAAGGTTACCTTAGGGTTTTCCTTTCACACGCTAGATAAATTTTGAGTGATAACAATTTCTATTAAATTCAAAAAGTAATATTTAAAAGTTTGGAGCTTTTTAACATTTTATATGTTTATTCCGAAGGCTATATATGTGATCGATTATGTGAATTTACATTACTTTTTAGTTTAACGATATATTTCTTATACAATTTCTAATCCTAAACATCGATTATTATTATTATTATTATTGTTGTTGTTGTTGTTTAATTTTTTGTTGGTGGACAAAATTTGAGGACTTATTGTTGATTTCACTCCTAATATATATTTTCATTTCAAACTTTATATTTTTTTTTTGTAAATTATACTAATTCTATTATGGTACAAAAATTCAAAAAATTACAACGAGGCGGACCTCGGATAGCACCATCCTACAGAGATGGATTTTGCAGCAGTGTTAACCATGACCAGCCAGACAATTGTCCTTCCCCAAGATTGGGAGACTTGCTGGCAATTACAAAATCTGACAGAGAGGAGGAAAGTCTTGAAACCCAAATATTTTCCGACATACAGACTCTTAACCATGACCCATGACCCCAGACTGACTCGATAACATAGACTTGGACACTATATTCCGCCATTGACATTGCAGGTATAAGCATAGCATAAGAACTGTGGTTGTGCCGCTGTAGTCAGCGCACCAACCTTACATATCGAAAGAGTACTGAAGAAGAAGAAGGGGCATATGATTACCCGACAAAACAATAAAATACATTTCCATACCGGTTCAGTCGTCCACAGAGGTTGATGGCACCTCTTCCACCACTCGGCAAGCATATGGATCCGGCTCGCTTGAATCGGTGTGAGGCGTGTCATCTTCTGCAGGTGCACTCGGACCAGCCACTGCTTCAGCTGCTAGTTTTGCCGCGTGGTGCTGCCCCTGTTCTGGAGCGGGAGGCAGAATTGCAGGTCCTACTCTCTGTGCAGGTGACAAGGGAGGCTGTTCCAGAAGTGGAGCCGGAGGCCTGAGATCCGCTGCTGCTGGTCCATGAGCCCCATGCTCACACTTTTCAATCTTAACTGACACATAGTATGTGTCTGAATCCAGAAGACAGGGAAAACTGAAGCGGGAGGAGGGATGGAAGCTGCTGAGGACCCTGCTTGGATTTTGATTGCTGCATTGATTAGAATTTGGGAATCTCCTTCTACTTCCAATGGATAGAAGTTATGGTGATTAGCCATACAGATTCCTTTCCACATTCCTTCCAACTCCGCCATATTATTGGTATTTGTCCCACTTGAACCATAATAGATAAATGCTACCAATCCTTCTGCATTTCTGATGACTCCTCCAAACCCTGATGGACCATTTCAAACTTTATATTAATATAAATCCTCCATCTTATATTTTTAAATAATCAAGGACACTTAGGTTAATGCATATTAACCTAAATTTCCTAAAAAATGGCATTTATTTTCTTGATTAAACTCCTATCCAATCTACCATCAAACTTGATACTAATCTAAGTCTTCCATCTAATATTTTTAAATAATCAAAGTAATCCATCTAATGGTTTTAAATAATTAAGAAAACTTAAATTAATGAATATTAACTTAAATTTTGTTATCCATTATTTTTTACAATAGTAATTAATTATTAATTTTATTTTTCCACTAATAAGCTATGAAGAAAAATTGTCTCGTACCTCCTTAACATATTCATAAATGTATGTTTTTAATTTGAATGCAATCAATTTTCATCATGGATTTTATTCACGGGCCTGTCTATAGTGGTATCAGAGCCCTGATAAAAATAATTATAAACTCCATGTTCATGCTATGTGTGGAGGAAGACAAACTATTGTTCGTTGTCCATTTGGTGAAGCATTCGAAGAACACGAAATAAGTGGGATATGACGGTCCATTTGGTGAAGCATTCGAAGAGCACGAGAGAAGTGGGATATGGCACAACCCTGCTGAAGTTCACTGTGGGAACGTTGCAGTCTACAACGTAAAATTGAATGTATGAGGACCACATCGTTGTAATGAAAATAGATTTCTATAATGTATCCTATCTACAACCTTACACAGATTGTTGTCACATAGAGAGTAACCTGTTAAATCCCAGCAGCTCAGTCCGCTTTTCTCGTGTTAGCCCAGCACCTTCAGCACTTCGGGACTTGATCCAACAGTGCTCTGATACTAATTGTTGGAATTTAGAGGCACAACAATTTAATAAACACACAACAGAATTAACACAGCAGAACAATTAAACATATAAGAGACAATTTTTAAAGTGGTTCACCCAACCAATCTCTGCTATGCCCACCAAACATAGGCATCAGGAATATATTAATCCAACGTAAAATTGAATGTATGAGGACCACATCGTTGTAATGAAAATAGATTTCTATAATGTATCCTATCTACAACCTTACACAGATTGTTGTCACATAGAGAGTAACCTGTTAAATCCCAGCAGCTCAGTCCGCTTTTCTCGTGTTAGCCCAGCACCTTCAGCACTTCGGGACTTGATCCAACAGTGCTCTGATACTAATTGTTGGAATTTAGAGGCACAACAATTTAATAAACACACAACAGAATTAACACAGCAGAACAATTAAACATATAAGAGACAATTTTTAAAGTGGTTCACCCAACCAATCTCTGCTATGCCCACCAAACATAGGCATCAGGAATATATTAATCAAATTGGAGATTACATCACGAAATCCTCACACTCTCTTAGAAAATCATCCAAATGATTGCTTGTTATATAGCATAGAGAATCTAACAGCCTCATAACTCCCTCACATCAAATATAGGAGGCATTAACTCACTCCCAAGAAAGACCCTGGAGCTAATCTAGGAACTGACTCCCTATTGTTGTCATCCTTCAGAGATTTTTGACTATTTGACTTCAAACAGAAAAATCTCAACAAATAGATTTCTATAATGTATCCTATCTACAACCTTACATAGATTGTTGTCACATAGAGAGTAACCTGTTAAATCCCACTAAGAACACTTCCACCCTTCGTCGTTCCTCCCATGGCTGCAAATCCTAGGGATCTGAATAGAAAAACTTCAGGCCTTGACTTGTTTACTACATATTTATTTTTACATATAAAATTTAAAGTCTATCGCTCTTGCTACTATATGGTGAAAGAAACCCGATAGCCCACATCCTTTGTCATAAATATTTTTCTGTCTACAATGGCCACTAATGCACTGGATTTAGTCATTTAAAATATGTGGGGTTATAGTTTTTCCATAGCCACCCTCTGAAAATTCTCGAGGGCCATGGCATGGACAAGGCCAACAAGGGGGGTTAGAAGAAGCATTCTTTCATACTTTCCTGTCCAATGTGGCTATGAATATCAATAAATTGTCTCTTCTATAACACATGCGCCAGTATGTCTATTCACTACCATATTGATATAAGAGCCGCTTTCAATGAAGAAGTGCCTTGTTTTGTGAACATCTAGTGATCTAATCTGGTTGAGTCTGTTCACATATCTCTTCATCAAGATACTGTCATGTTTAGTGAAATGAATATTTCACAGCTCAAACCTGTGCGTAAGACGAATGAGATGGATAAAATTTATCAAGACGACAACATATGCATCTACTTTGCGAGTTATTTAAGCACCAAAGTGGAATCCACCCTGAATTTGCGATCTAATTAGTAGGCTCAAAATTCAGTTGTCATGTTGTAAATGAGATGGAAGAATCTGGGAGCTTTCACTAACTTTGACCATGCAATTTGATGCATTTGTTGCCTCTAAATGAGCCCCTCCTTGAAAACAATAATATGAGAATCACACGATCTCTCCATTATTATTACAATCGCTATTCCTCAAGGGCTCTAGTCACACGTCAAATAAGATTGGTTTATTAATGTCATACCGTGACTGTACTAGGGCATTCCATGAAATTGAAATTGTGCAGAAATTGAAATTGGTGGGTTTTCGTTTCTCTTTTAAGACCATAATATTAGTTTTGGCATTATAGTATGAGAATGAGTTGTTTGAAGTTATAGATTAAACTAAATTGATATGAAGGAGTTCATATAGATAGCATTGTTGCTTCAGTTTTCCTTTTTTCTACCAAGTATCTCTCGATAACAACAAACTAATTCAAAATAGTTTAGAGGAAAAGGAGGAAATAATCAACAAATTCACTAGAAATAAAAACATTTTCAGAATGATAAACAAACTGTTAAGTGCTATAGGTGTGGTAAACTTGGTCATAAGCCATGAATTGTTCACTCCTTGGAAAAATATCAGTGAGAGGAAAGAAGAATTTAGTGAAAACAATGAACAACAACCTCCTAACAAAGGAAAAACACCTAAGCCCGCCCACTATATTGTTGCATATTGTAATTTTAATATAAATGATGTCTTTAGCACTACTTTATCTTGTTGGCAAGATACTTGGATATTGGATATTGGAGGCACTTGTTATATAAACTTCAAAAGATATTTTTTTGAAACTTTTGGTGGTAATATTGATGGATTAGTTTATTTTACTATAAATCACACGTAAAGTCTTCAGGAATTGGATTTGTTTGATTGAAAATATTAGGAATCTCTAATTATATTTTACAAGATGTTCTTTAGATTTCTTAATTTCACAAAAAATTGATGTCTCTCATACATATCAGACAACAAGGGAATTCTATACATATATTTGATGGTGTAGTTTAAATATGTAGAACATCTAATAATATGATTGTTATGATTGGTGTTGAAGAAGACAAACTATTGAATCTCAAAGGTACTCCATGTTTTACATTCAATTCTGCTCATTTGGATCAACAAATTGATACTATATCTTCCAGTTTGTTGTGGCATGATTGTTTTGATCATATAAATTTTGATAACATCAAGATTATAAGACACCAAGGCATTAAAGGGTTTCCCACTATTCCAAGAAAACTTACTCCATGTGATGCTTGTATTTTAGGAAAGCACACTAAGCAACCTTTTCATAACTACACTTCTAGAGCTTCCAAGAAGTTAGATCTCATACATTTTGAGTTATGTAGGCCTATGCATGTTCCATTTCCAATGGTAATAAATATATGATGAATTTTATTGATGACTACTTGAGGATGTGTAGGGTTTACCTGTTGAATGAGAAATCACTAGTTTTTGAAACTTTTCATTTATCAATTAAAAATGAAACTCAACTTAACATTGACACTGTGAGATCTAATAATGGTGGTGAATACGCATCTCATGCTTTTGAAAAGTATTTCCAGGATAATGGCATCAAACATCAAACTACAATTCCTTATAATCCACAAAAAATGGTGTTGCAGAATGTATGAACATAATTTTTCTAAATATGGTGAGATTAATGATGTTTTTTAAGAATGTTAAGTTGATGTTTTGGGAGAAATAGTGTTTTGTGCATCCTATATTCACAATCATTGTCCTTCTTTTGTCACTAATAATATGCCTCCTTATGAAATGTGGTATAATAGTCTTCTTTTTGTTCAACATTTTAAATTTTTTGGTTTCTGTAACTATGCATTGATTCTTGAACATCAATGAAACAAATTGCGTGTCAAGAGTCACAAATGTATTTTCTTGGGATATTCTACCATTGCAAAAGCTTACATTTTGTATGATGAGGAGAACATGAAATTTATGTTTTCACGAGATGTAATTTTTCTTGAATATGCTAAAGATGCTTCCACTATTGATAGACAACTCAATCATTTGGATACGTTTACTTCCAAAAAGTTCTATTATGAATTAGATAATGATCTTCCATATCCTAAAATGGGAACTCATATTGTAGACCAGTCTATGGATTTTCCTTCATTAAGTTTTCCATCTTTAACATTAGATGATGATAATGTTTCTACTAAACAAAAATTTGATGATATTAATGTTTCTGCAGGATCTGAAAATTCTCTTGAAGAGCTTGTTCTAGAGTCTATTTTTTAAGATGAGCAAACACCACAACAATCACTATGAAGATTAGCACACATCAAGACATTTCCAATAAAGTATGAAGATTTTGATAAAATGATTTCTTGTAAACAGATTAAACGAGATTATGGAAATGCTACTTCACGTTTAGGTATCAATTCTCATGATTGTGAATTTAATTTTTCTACTGTTAATGAACCTTCGACCTTTGAAGAAGTTTCTAGTTGTGATGAATGGAAAGATGTGATGAAAAGGGAGTATGGTGCCCTCATAAAGAATGAAACTTGGAGGTTGGTGGATCCTCCTGTTGGAATCAAAACCATTGGTTTTAAGTGGGTTTATAAAATTAAATATAAGGTAGATGGCTCAATTGACAAGTACAAAGCAAGACTTGTAGCAAAGGGCTATGCACCAAATGAAGGTGTTAATTATATAGAAACATTTTCTCCTACAGCTAAATGGGGCATGATTAGAACTTCGTTTTCCCTAGCAGCTTAAAAGGGATGGAAAATACACCATATGGATGCAAAAACAACTTTTTGGAATGGGGATTTGAAGGAGGATGTCTTCATGTTTCAGCAAGAAGGTTTTTCTATCAAAGGAAAATAACATAATTCATGTAAATTGGTGAATGATTCGTATGGTTTGAAACAAGAATCCAATGCATGGTATCAAAAGTTAATTGAACGTTTTCTCAAATTGAATTATAAGCTTTTTGACTAGATGATACACCTCTTTTTGTCAATAAAGTCAGAAGATCAGTTATATATCTATTTGTCTATGTTGATGATTTGACGATCACAGGGAACAATGATGATTATATAGAATCTATTAAAAGGGAGCTACAAAAGATTTTTGATATGATAGTTTTTGGTTTGATTCATTAATATTTAGGAATTGAAGTTGATAAAAAACCCAAGAATATTTTTATTTCTTTGAAAAGGTATATTGAACAATTGTTGAATAAGTTTGGAATGCACGATTGTAATCTCATTTCTACTCCAATGGAGTAGAACCTAAAGCTAAAGGAAGTAAATTTGAAGATCCAACAAAGTACAAGAAATTGGTTGGGAGTTTAAATTTGTTGACTATTACTTGTCTGAACATAGATTTTACTATAGGATTACTTTCCTGGTTTATGCATCAACTCTATCAAGGTCATTGGATCACGACAAAATGAGCGCTCAAATATTTGAAAGGAACTCAGTCATATGGCATCAAATATTCAAAAGTTTTAGAGTTCCATCTTACTTGTTATTCAAATTATGATTTTTATGGAGATACAGAGAATGGGGTCTTTACTTCTGGTTAGTTGATGAATATTGGATCAACAACTATTAGTTAGAGATCATGAAATAAATTTGTTTTTGCTGATTCTACCATCGAAGCCAAATATTTTGCAGTAGCTCAAGCTACAAAAGAAATGATTTGACTTCCCAAAATACTTGAAGATTTGTAGGAGAAACAAAAGGCTTCAACTCCTCTATTCATTAACAATTATTCTACAATTAAATTGGCCAAAAATCCAAATTTTCATGATCAAATAAAACATATCAACACCAAATATCACTTGATTCGACATTATGTAGGGGCAAAAGTCATTCATCTGACACATTGTCCTACTTCAGAGTAGATCACAAATATATTTACCAAAGCACTAGGACGTGAAATTTTTTAAAAGTTCAAAATGTTACTTGGCATGTTAGATGTCCCTTCAGATTAAAGGGGTAATGTTAGCTAATCCTTCAGGATTATTTTTGTACAATAGTAATTAGGTCATTATTTGAATTTTTTCGTTAATACGTTACTGAGACAAAACTGTCTCCTACCTACTTTACATATGTATAAATGTATTCTTTCAATGATCCAAGAAGATCTTAAAAGGCCAGATGTTCAAAGTCCTCAAAACGAGTGAAATTACTCTCAAATTGTATATCTTGTCGTTATGAATCCAACAACATGAACGACACCTCAATCCAACATTGTATGAGAAAGTTATGGCCCACTAACATTTTTGAGAAATAACTAAAAAAATTTGTAGTTAGGACCCACGGGAGGACACATGGCACTGACGTCATCCATATGGATGATGATTTCATCATAATGAATTAGAAGTATGATTGGTAGGGAGCCAATCAGGAGACGATATGTGGTAGGTGATGTCAACATGAAATCAAAAACCCGGTCAGCGACCCAGTCGACAGTACAAATGAATAAGAATGCACCACGTGGCACCTAGTCAATAGTTGGTTAGTTTCTTAAGGAGGCGATATTTTTCATCATGGTAGTGGTCACTCACAACGAAATTGTCACTTGATGAATTTGGTTGATTACCCCAAAAACAATCAATGCGAAAATTGGTTATTACAGGCTATTATTATAATAATAATAAATTTAAACCGACTGGTTGGCCGACGGACAAACTCGGCCAATTGAGCCCTACCAATTAAAAATATAACAGTGGATGGGTAGTTCCACCGGATCGAACGTGTGACCTCTGGCCCACCAACTCTATTAACTAACCACTATGTCGAGCGATTAACTTTGTAAAATATATCGAGCCTATATTTATAAAAGGACCCGATGGTGCAGAATAGGTGGAGGCTACGTGTCAGATGAGGGAGAGCGAGGTCATTGCCTGCAAAATTTGGAGGTTAGAACTACGCCTCGAGGTTCCCACCTGAACATATAATTCTATATAGATTCTAGGAATATTCCCTAGAATATTTTGTAGAGAATATTGTAGGGAATCTAAAATACTCCCTAGAGCCCTAGAGGGCACTAACACTGAACATGGTCTACTTTATAGTCATTTTTCATGTTTTTTCACCACAGACTCAACGACGCAGTCTGTTTCTTTAGAAAAGGTCCTTCCTAAGTTTTGAATGTAAGGTAATGTCATGTCGGCCTACCCATGGTCCGCGGACCATGGGATTTTATAAATAGAGTGAGGCTTTAAGTTGTAAAGAGAATAAGAGATAGATGGACATGGTTGAATTCTAGAAGATAGAGAGCATAGAGGAAAGTTCTAAGTGCCTTGGGTCGTAGTAGTAGGAAGAGGCTCTACAGTTGAGTGTGCAAAAGCCTAGTATAGTTTGCAGCTGAGTGCGTGGACCCCTGCAGCTGAGTGCGCAGGGCGATGTTGAGTCTGTAACCTAAGAAGAAGAATAATAAAGAGAAGTTTGATTCCAAATATTGTGTATCTACTTTTGTATTACTTTCTATGCATTTATATTGTTTTGTTTATCGCTTGCACTTATAATACTGAACATTGTTAAGTATAATTAGGCTCACACAGATAAGTTAAGTAATCAGATAATATCAGGTTAACTGTAAGGACTTGGTTAATAACATGGATCATGCCTTGAGCACGACTGCGTGAAGGCAACATTACATGCTATGAGGTACTGATAGGTGCGTGTAGCAATGTGCGCGTAGGGTCAAACTGCGGACCACCAAAAAACCATCAGACATCTCTAGGGTGTGGAAACCTGGTTCAAGCACCCTCCCATACTAATTCGGGTGAGACCTGAGTCTGTGCTCCATGGAATTTTGCCGAAAGGGCCAGTTGTACCAGGATTTGTTTGGCCAAATCATCTCTGAACTTGGGTCAGACCCATACAAGCCAACAAATGGTTCTGTTGTGAGGACCGGGATCTGCATAAGAGATGTCTGATGTCGTGTCACTGAAATCCAACAAAGAAAGAAATTGAAGGGTGGTTGGACAAGAAGATTCATGAGTTCACGGTGCAGGAAAGCAAGAATCTGCGAGTATCTAAGGAACAGTGGTTGGAGCGCTACTTATATACGGAAATCCACAAAATTGTCTTTGCATCCTTTCCTTCTAAGCTATATGAGTGGATCACAAAGCTAGCAGATAGTCAGGGAAGGTGTAGGCTCGACAAACCAATCATGTGGACTTCAGAATTTGTGCGTAGACTAGAAGCGTCAGGAGATAAGATCACGCGAGCTGTGGACCTTTCGCTTGACTGAATTATAGGAGGATTTATCATTGAGTTCGCGGTAGATATGATCATTAGCTACAGTGAGGCAGAGTGATGCTTCCTCAAAGGACCACGAGGTAAGTATATTAATTATTTGAACACTTGGATTAAGATGCTATTGTGTGAAAAGCGGGTTATGTGAATAAATTAATGTTTGGGACTACTGGAAGTGGGAATATCTACAGAAGCGGAGGTAGTGAAGAATTAGAAACCAGTCCCTTAATTTCACCCTCGCGAGAAAGCGAGGAAGAGCTCATAAAAGTTTCTCCAAGAAGTGTGGTCAATCTGATAAGGCAACGAATTCCGTGCTTACCACCTCCACCTACACCACCACCCATCTCACCCTCTTCACCTTCATCTCCACCCACCCTACCTCAGCCACCACCATAGTTCAATATGGCGAGTGTGATCAAACTAATGGTATTAAGAGGAGTAGGGAATGAAGATTCAGACCAATTCTGGTTCATGGTAAGGGCAGTATGGGAAGTACAAGGAGTCATGGATAACAATATAAAAAATGCTACACTGGTTAATGCATTGCAGGATCACACATTAACATGGTACATCAAGCATTCTAATGACCATCCAAATGCATGAATCGAAGAAATCCAGACTACGCTGAACGGGGAATTTAGCAGGCCAAAGTTAGAGACACAATCAATTATCGGGTTAAAGGAGATCGCAATGCTCCCATGCAAGACCCCCTGGGATCTAGACCAAAGAATAAAGGGTATGATTCACGAAGCCAATATGGCTTTGATCGATAGAAAACACCGCGCATGGTTTGTAGCATCACTAACACCGCATTTAAGGACGACGCTCTCACAACAAACAATTTCCGCCCTGGCCGAAGCTTTGGAGATGGAAATGAGATTGCATGAGACCCCTATACAAGACCCTAGTCTGGGAGTCCAACAAATCTACACGCAATTGCAAAATTTGTGTATGGAGATGTAGAATTTGAAACAGGATAGGACACCTCAGCTAGAAGCGCGCGAGGAGGTATGGTGCATAAAATGCAAGGCCAGGAGCATGACAAGGACCACTGTCTAGTGTTCACGAATTATTTGGCAGGAGGAGGGAGGATGCCATTAAGACCTGAGGCACAAGAAGGACCAAGCACGATGCCTGAACTATGGTGTGTGATCTATTAGATAGGATGAAAACACACTATGGATAATTTTCATCTATTGCAGAAATATACGTAGATGTCCCAGCAATTGTTTTGTAATTTCTACAGGTAAGTAGGCCATGATGAATGCACCTGCAGAAGCTACGAACTAATGATGGATTAGACTCTTGCCTATAGGGTGCAGATCAAAACGTGAGCCCTCGACCCAAATACAAGAATGGCGCGTGCTGTATTTCAGGGGTGCAAACGAGGTCGAGGTGGAATGGGACCAAGAAGGGGTCACAAACAACTAATTTGTTACAGTTGCGGAGGGCCAGGGCACTATGCCCACGATTGTACAAACCCGATAAGGACATCATGTTTGTACTATACTCAGTTTAATCATGAGGCAGAAGACTGCCCTACATTGATAGCGAGGATGCACGAAAAGGGGTACTCCAGCCTCCTCCGACTCAAAATTTGTAGATGATGAGGTTTGAGCCGCATGAAGAAGACTTGAATTTCAACATAGTGCTCAGGAGTGGTATGACCACTCGCGATGATAAGGGTAAGCAGTCAGAAGAAAGTGCGTGGGTTCACAAGACTCCTACAAAGGAACCTAAATTTGATTTAGAATGCGCGAAGGAGACATTCATGGAAGCTAAGAAGAGCTTCACGGAGGCCTCCGCTTCAAGTAGTAAGAATCAACTAGAACCAGGGATGGATCCTTCAATGCTCATTACCTTTCTGGAGACATGCATGAAATGCTACGTGACAACAAGATAGAAAAAGGACTACATGAACTTATCACTAGGTGCGTGGGGTCAGGAGAACTGCGTGTAGTCTGGAAACTGGGAAATGAGGTTGACTGGAGAACTACATGCATTACGCACAAGAAGGGAAATGAGGTTGACTGCGCAAATCGACGAGTATGAAATGGATCGAGTAATCTTAGATCTTGGATCAGATGCGAATGTACTACCGAAAAAAACATGGGAATGCATGGGCAGACCCATGCTACAATGGTTTCCTTTTCAGTTGTGAATGGTGAACCAACATGTTGAAGGCTCGAAAAATCGGGACTCCATCAAGGGGGATAACCACCCGATCTGGACCTTAAGACAACTCCTTTTCTGTTTAGAATAGTGGCTCCTACTGGGGATGATGGGACCAGTTTCCCAATATATTTATGATGTGTGTGTGCTAACAGGATGCTGTTTTTCTTTTTGTGGTTTTATGGGGTGAATACTTGTTCTAAATCTAATCTATCTTCTAACTATCATATGCAATCTATCATAATCAAAGAAAACATCTAAGTTTAAGACTATCCCGGGAGTAATGTTCACATATGCGATCTAAAATAATTTCTGAAAGTGACTAATAATGAAGATCACTTAATCACAATAAAAAGAGAATCCATTTAAGAATGATTGTTTCATATAAAAAGTTAACTAAAAAAATATGAGAAATATATCGCATAAAGATTCATTCACATATTCAGCATAAATAGTAAGGCATCACCATACAAAAGTGCAATAATGGTAACTAAACATTTAAACTTTCATATATAAATATCTGAAAATGATTTATTGATTAACACATAAGCAAAAAGCATTAGGAGATAAAAGTACCATTTGTAATACGTCCTACTCATGAGCTGCAACAATATCGATCTATCTTCAAATCACTTAACATCAACTAAGAGTACACAAGTGCAATTTCAGTAGTAGATGTTAAACTCAAATAGAAAATAAATCTCGTTCCATTGATTTTATCAAAACATCCTCAGTGGGGGGCAAGATGCATGTTCTGAAGAATGTTTTTGATAAAACTCTGGACCCCTCTCTAAATGCATGAGAGGGGTTTAAATATTACTCTATGAAATCTAAAAGTAAATATTACAAAAATAGATGAGGAGGTTTAAATGACCTACCTCATTTTAAACAAAAACAAAAACAAATTACATCTATGACTAATCCTCCATTTGATTCTTTAGATCGCAAATATCCAGCATCAGTTTTAAGATGTTAGTTGGTTGAATTCTGCTTTTAACTGTCCTTTAAATACGGCGTTGGTGAGAGCTGGCACTATCTTCTCAGCAGAAGTCATTAGACACTTCAGGGTCATCCATTAGCTATGTGGCTTCACCAGATATTTCTAGTATGCTTCCCAATTCAATCTGTTTACCTGTTTGATTGCCTCTGCCCTTTCCTGCGCTGCTTGTTTCCATTCTGCTTGAAGCTGTTGCACTTTTGGAAGAAAGCCGGGGGTAGTTTTTGCTACCAAATTACCCTTGTGTAAATTTTCATTTACGCATTCGATGATATTGTTTGCTACTATCGCCACATCTTCCATCACCTTTTTTTCTTCCTTTAGCCGAGAATCCCATTTCGCAAATAAAATCTCTTTGTGCGATTTGTCAATTTTGGGTATGTCTGCTCTTTTTCCTTCTTCAGATTTCTTCTAGTTTAAGAAGTCTCGGACTTTCTTAAAAACTGAATCATATTCAAGTCGTAATTCTACGACTTGATTTGTAATATTATCGCTCATTTCACAATGGGAATTCCATTGCGAAATCTTCTGGCATAGTAGTTCTTTCTGTTGCAAGAGTTGGGAATTGAGACCAAGTGCCTCTATGATAAACTCTTCAATTTTGGGATAATCTTTATGCAGTTCTATTATAATTTGTAACTGTTCTTCTTTACTAGCTAAACTGCTTTGATGTGCCAATTGCATTTGTTGGAAGTCTTGTTGAAGTTTTGCCAACTGTGTTTCTGCTTGTTGTTTGATGCGGACTTGCTGTAACTGTTGTTCCAAAAACAAAATCATATCTTCTTTTTCTTTAAGTAGAAATTGAACCTTTGCTGCTTTATCAATAGTTGTTGAAGCGTATGCACCTGGGACCTGTGAGAGCCTAGTGAGATTTGCCGATGGATTTGTAGAGGGATCTTTCCAAAGAACATCCAGAGGTTCATCCTCGGGAGCGAGCAAAAAATCCAACTTTCTTTTCTTTCTTTGCCTTCTGACGACAACTTTATGTTAAGGGCTGTAGAATACATCTAGAGGAGGAATTTCCTCTATTCTTAGTACAATCTCAGATGAGGGAGCAATGGAAATGTGCTCCATTTCTTGAGTGTTGACATCCATTTCTATTACCATTTCCGTGGTTGTCTCTTTTGGATTTGTTGGTGGCTCTGTGCTTTGTTCTTCTGTGTAAAGTATCTTATTAAAATTTTCCCATTCCCCTTCTAGATCAATTACTAACGGCTCTATTTGATTTGTAAGGGGAGGTGAGGCCTCAGCTTGTTTTATTGATGAATTCTGCTGATCAGACTCTGCTGTAGAATGAGTTGTGTCTTTTATTGACTCTTCATCCTTAGACTGATTACCAAACTTTTCTACTGATTCTTTTTCTAAACTTGTTTTGGACTGTTCTTTTGAATCATCACTTATGCTAATGCTGAGAGTAGGTTCTCTTATTGGTTCGATGAGTAGTTGGTCCAATGGGACCTTAGATAACCTCTGTTTCTGTAGTTTTCAAAATTCTCAAGACTTTCTTGGTAACAAATAATTTGTGTTGTATGTTGAACCTCTTTGAAGGTGTTTTTCTGCAGGAAAACATCATCAAAGGGATCTTCTTCATGGGAAAATACTTTTATTTTAACCATTGTAGTAAAATTACTTACAACACCAAAGGGATCATATTTCCTTCCCGGGAACTTTGGTGGTTGTAAAGATAATACATTATTAACTTCTTTGAAAGCATGACCTAAGTCATGCAATGCAAATGCTCTGAATATTACAGGAAATTGGGGCCAAATGGCCTTCTTGGAATCTTTCAGTACTTTACTCATTTCCCCCACACTGCAGGTCTGATAGGCTATCTCCCTAGCCATCAGTTTGCCTGGGACGTAAAAAGGTAGCATATGGGGTGAAGCAATGCTGCCAAACACTCTGATATACGTGAACAATTCTTCCCCAAACCATCTTGTGATGGGGAGAATGTCTACCTCTGCTTCTTGGGAAAACCTTGGGGCATCTCTGTTGTACATTTTTATGGATCAGGAGTATAACTTCGCGACAAAGTTTGAAGAAATGTGGCACAAAACTTGATTCCCACATGACTTTGTGATAAATTTGAATGGGAATGGATTTTGTATCGTCCACTTCCATCCCATAACAGGAAATTTGGAAGAAAAGCAAATAGCGTCCATAACATAGGCGCTCATAAAAAATGGAGGGTAAACCCTCAAAGCAATGCTTGTTTTTCTTCTGTATTCTAAAATTGCAGTGGCTAAATTATCTGACAGGATTTGGGCCCAATTCATTATTGTGGCATTGATAGCTGCACCAACTAGTGGTAACCATTCTGATGAAAATTTGTTGGTGTTTGGTTTACCAAACAGTCTACATAACATAGCAGCGACAAAACAGTAAGGGGAACGAAGAGAACCAATGACATACATACCGTTTTTATCCTTTTTAAGTCTTTCCTCATTGTTTGACCAGTGCTTTGTGCATTCTTCCAAGTCTTCATTCTCCTTGGCGAACTTCTCCACAAATTGCTTGTTGTAGCTGGCTTGTGGTTCTGGTAAGCGGTACATACGCCTCAAATTGTATGGAGTAAATGACCCCATGACTTCATGGCTTGCCATCTTGAATTGTATGTTGGATATGTCTGTGTCATCTATAATCCATTTCACCATGTCAGTGTAGGGGACTATCTTTGGCCTTGCGACAATGCGGTGTAGAAATGAACATGCAATTTTAGTTATGGATACATTAGAAGAGCTGCATCCATTTGCTATAACTGTTACTTCCATAATTCTCAGTTTTTCCTCCTCCAACAACTGATACATAGATTCCCACATATATGTCCTTGCATCTTGATTACAGGTACTGTCTGTGAATAATGGGGTCATTTCTGACTTCCGAGACACAGGTGCCTTTCCTTTCTTACCCATTTCTTCATATGTTGTGTTCTGTGTGTTCTTCTTGAAAATTGCAAGCAGAGAGTAAAAATATGATAAAGATGATAGTGAATAGAGGAATAATCAATAGAAAGATGAAAATAAGGTGATGATAGGTCTTTAATCCGAATCACATCAAAAGACATCAACTTGCATCACATGGTCCTTTACACTGATCCTAATTGTTCTTTTAATAGATGACCACTAATGAACTGTTATGCTTAACTTTAATGTTCATAACTTCACATTGAAAGTCGGGAAGTACTCTCCTAGAACCATCAACCCTTCTAATTGTGATAAAATTGATTTTGTGATTTGCTTCGCAATATCACAGATTGCTATATCGCAAAACTTGTTTTCGTTAAAACCCATTGCTATGTGAGTTACTGTAATATGCAATTTGCGAGATGCTATTGCATTTCATGATATTTGCTTATGTTTCATCAAGTAGCGCTGTGATATTGAAATTGTGATGCGATAAGGTTATAGTATTTATGATCTCGCATTCTCACAGATAGCATTTTCAAGGGATATTCGTCGTAACTTTTTGCGATGCGAGAATTATCTTTTGTAAATTGGGTTTTTCAAGGTTTATCTTAATGTTCACAACTTTCCGTTATAAATTTATTCTAAGGTTTTTCAACGTATAGCACTTTTTATAAGAAACTCATTGTTTGTGAAGCTTATGCAGTTAGAGTATGAAAAGGTAAATTTCCATGTTTTAGCAAGTTCCACTTTGACATCTTGTTTTATTCTAGAAACAAGAAAGGCATGATTTAAATGATAAAATTTGATATTTTGGAAGGGTCCCCATTTATTAATGTTATTACTAACACTAATAAATGGGGGGGGAGGGTTGTTGACAAGCATAACAATTGGCGATTCACTTGGAATAACCAGTTATCTATGAGTGTTTTTTGAATTTTCTAAAACTTTCAAAATAGAAATGGTTTTGAAAATGAAACTTCATTGTACCAAATATAAGGTAAATGGTGCTATTTATTAATAACAACATCTTGTTCTAACTATCTTTATTATGATTATCTTCTTTCGAGACTTAGCCATTTTACTCACATCAGTCATTACTTGGTTGTAAAGATAAAAACAAAGACATCTCTTTATATCAGTTTAGGTGTACTCATTTGTCGTAGGTAGAGCCTCTGCTACCAGCAGACGTTCATAGCCTCGACAGGGTTACCCAACAACGATTCAGTGTCCCACTTGAGAAGAATGCAATCTTCAAAGATAAATCCTCATATACACTTATTGCTTTTTATTTTATTATTTCTCTTTTAATTCTTAAAGAACAATGTCTTGGTTTGGTGGCCAAAATTGATAGTTCCATTCACTTGATTTATATTAACTTTACTGAACAAGCGGGCTCGTGATGAGACCCCTTGTATTTTGATTGAAACAATCTCCAACCATTACCCTGTTTTGATATTCAGTATGGTAATGTCAGTAAGTTATAATCTTTATGATCATGATAAGCCAGCTCTTGATGAGACCTCTTATTCTTTAAGTTTTCAAGTGTATAATTGAATCACTCCTTGAATCTTGCAAATTTGTTGAGTGGGGGGGAAGTTATTGTTTCCTTAAGAATTATCCCGGATGACAATTGTAGAGTTTATAAATAGCTTTTTCGTTGAGAATATTTGTTTTGGTACTGATACCTTTTGTGACTAATGTAAGGAAAACTTATTCCTAAGGTTGATTCTTACCAAAACTTTAGATAGTTGAAACAAAAGAATAGGCAATTTTTTTTGAAATAAAAACACTTACCTATCCGTTTCATAAATGGAGATTAATTTTCAAAACCACTCCCATTTATACAAGCAAAAAAACAAAATTGACATGAGACACGATTCTTTTTGTGGAAACAAAAAGTGAACATTCTCAACTTGTTTTATTATCAAAAGAAAACTTAACTAAAAAATATAATCTACAGAAAGTAGAAAAGATCATCTTCTATGGGAAGTATTTCTTTAGGATCCGTCCATTAACAGGTAAAGATTCTCTTTTCCCTGCTAAATCTTGTAACATGAATGTTGATGGACCAATGAGTTTGATAATTTGGAATGGTCCAAGCCACATCCTTTGGAATTTAGTATGATTGCCTTTCTCCTCATGGGATTTATCCCATTTTAATATTAAGTCTCCAAGTTGAAAATCATTTTTTGACACCGAGTTTGAATCAAAAGAAGCTTTTACTAATTGTTGATGATGCTTGTGGGTAATTCTGGCCTTTTCTTGTTCCTCTTCAAGTTTAAGAATCTGCAATTTTCTTAATTGAATGGATGAGTAAGGGGTTTCTTCAATGAATTGAACTAAGGCTAAGGAAGGAATAGCTAGATTTGTTGGTAAGCCCACTTCTTTCCCATAAACTAAATTAAGACGGGAAGTGCCAATGGAGGTTTTTTGAGTTATTCAGTCTGCCCAAAGAGCATACATTAAAGACTCATGCCAGTTTCTATGATTTTGATCAATAGTCCATTTAATGATTCTGATAAGGTTTTTGTTTGTCGATTCAGTCGACTCATTTCCTTGTGGATAATAATTAGTAGAATATTTAAGTTTAAAACCTCTTTTGAGCACAAATTCTGTCATAGCATTTCCTGAGAAATATGATGCATTATCAAACATTAAAGTAGAAGGTAGGCTAAACTTGGTGATTATGAATTGATCTATAAATTCGATGATAGTCTCAGAGTTGGCTATCTTGAGTGGAATTGCTTCTACCCTTTTTTCAAAGTAGTCAGTAGCTATAAGGATATACTTATGTTGTTTAGACGAATTAGGAACGATCTCACCTATTATATCTAATCCCCATTGTTCAAATGGTTGATCGATGTTGACCGGCTATAATGGCGACGATGGTTTCTTTTGTCTTCCGGTAGTAGTCTGGAAAATTTGACATCTCCTTACATAGCTATGTGCATCTTTAAATAATTTTTTCCAATAATAGTTAGCACGCAAGATTTTATGTGTCGTTGCATCTCCTGCATAGTGTCTGCTTGTTGACTCGTCATGAAGTTCCTGTAATGCTTTTTTTGCTTCAAATTTCTCAAGGCATCTAAGGAGAACAAAATCATAATTCATTCCAAAGAGTATATCATTGACAATTTGATATTGTTTAGCTTTTAGCCTCAGGGCCCTTTTCTTTGTGTAATTCAAATGTGGAGGAGCATATCCATTTTTTAAATAGAACATGATATCAACGTACCTTGATACAGAGTCATTTTGGCTTACCTCATACACTTGTACTTCACTATCTAGAGACTATGTTTCTGATATGTGCGATGCTCCTCCCAACATCCAGCAAAAAGCTTAACCTTTTACAATATTTGCTGGTTTAATTTCGGTGTCATATTCTTGCAGGGTTGTGACCCAATTTTCCCTCTTTTCACCCACATATTTTTGTACCAAAATATTTCTTACTGCTGGAAACAATACTATTATTTTGGTGTGAGTCTTGAGAAGGAAAGGTCTGAAGTGTTTGATTGCTTTGAAAATAGCATAAGCCTATTTTTCAACATCAAAGTAATTTAACTCAGCTTGTTGTAAGTCTGAATCGAAGAAGGCAATTGGGACCTTGGCTTTATCTTGATTCGCTTGTGTGAGTAGGGCAGCATACGATTTCTCAGAGGCGAATGTATATAGAGTGAAAGGATGAGAAAAGTTTGGATTCACTAGATATGGGGAATTTATAAGTGCTTGTTTTATCAAGACAAATGCTTCATGTTCTGCATGACCCCATTTGAAGAGAAAGTTTTTCTTTATGATGGCTTGGAGAGGTGACACGATCCTTGAGAAGTCAGGGACAAATCTTTTAACAAAATTGATTTGACCAAGGAAAGACTGCATTGCTTTCTTATTATGGGGTAAGGATATCTCAGAAATTTCCTTGATCCTATCTGGGTCAATATGAATTCCTGATTTGGATACTATGAATCCAAGAAATTTTCCTTCACTCAACGCAAAAAAAGATTTTTTTGGATTAAGCGAGATTCCATATTTTTGGCAACGTTGGAAGATCTGTTTTAAGTCCCTGAGATGATTACTTCGTTTCTTAGAATATACCGTTATGTCGTCTAAGTAGATCACCATTGACTTGTTTACCAAGCCTTTAAATGCAATTTCCATGGCTCTTTGAAACGTGGCATCGACATTGATTAGCCCAAACGACATCTTTTGATACGCGTAAGTGCCCCATTTGGTTCTAAATGTAGTTTTTAATTGATCATCAGGGTGGACCAAGATTTGATTATACCTTGAAAAACCATCTAAAAAGGACATTAATTGAGACCCTGCGACTGATTGTAATATCTATTCCATAGGGGGCAGTGGAAAATTATCCTTTTGACAAGCTTTATTGAGATTTCGAAAGTCAATACAAATCCAGAAATCACCGTTTTTCTTTCTGACTGGGACCAGGTTGGAGACCCATCTGGAATGCCTAATGAGAAAAATAATCTTGGCTCTTAATAATTTGTTCAACTAATATTTAATTTGGCTTTCCAAATTAGGATGTATTTTCCTCAATTTTTGCTGAACAGGCTTTTCATCAGAGATCGTCAAAATTGTATGTTGTATAATCGAAGTGTCGTAGATTTTAAGATCATTGATTCCAAGCAAAGACACTCTTGTATTGTTTCAATAATTGAATTAAAGTTGATGTTTCCTCGAATAGGCCAAGACTTAGGTTGATGTTTTGTGGTTTTATGTCTGTCCCCAAATCCACTAATTCATATCTCAGAGTTGAACTCTGAAGTTTTGAATTGGTGAATCGCTTAAATCTATCCTTTAAGTCATATAGGTCCTGTAATTTGACTATGGATTTTGGTATAGAGTTATTGCTATTTTCTTGTTCTAGTTGTCTGTCATGTTGGTATTCATCAATTATCTGATTATTGTAAGAATCTTCTAAAGTCAGAAAACTCACAATATCAGGGTCATTGTTGAAAACCCTCCAACTGGTAATGTTATCAGGGATAGAGGGTCTAAAGATTAATTCAATTGAGAATCTGTCTGGGCTATAGTCCTCTGATGGAATAAGCTTGGAAGCTATATTAACAAAGAAATCAACACTAGCATTTTGGAGTCTTGGAATGGATGAAATATTAAATGTTGTAAAGTGTGAGGTCAGGTTTTGTACTAAAGATTGATAGTGTTTCAAGTGTCCGAACAGACAATGTATAGTATTTCTTACCTGTTTAATAACAATCTCAGAGTCTCCAAATACTTGCAGGTATTTTATATTAAGCCTGATTGCTTTGTATAACCCTTGAACTTTTGCTTCATATTCAGCAATATTTTTCGTGTAATCAAACTCAAGTCTACATGTTGACATGGTTTTTTCTCCTTTTGGACTAACTAATATACAACGTGCTCCTGCTCCATCATTAGATTTAGAACCATCAAAAAATAATTTCCAAAACAAAGTTTTATTTACAGGTTTATCTACCAAATTGATGCATCTAGAAGTGTCCATTTGAGAAAATTTTTATATCTGAGATAAAATGGAATTTTCCAAAAAAGGTGAAGTATGAGCATTGAAATTCCCTAAGAATGAATCAACAGAATAGTTTCCAGTTATGTTTTTTCTATATGCTACAGGCTCATTTTCTCCTTCTAAATCTGTCACTATATACTTTTGATGTCTTTCTCGTTCAACCTTGATATGATTAGGTTTGCTGTTGTAGGGGAGCCACATATGAGACCAGTTGGTCGCAAAGTAACCGTGAAGATTTTTTTACCAATCCCTACTGAGGATCCATCCTTAAAACTCTGGAATGTCAGCTACAAGTATATCGATAACTTGACATACCTTTGGATTTGATGAAACTTTATGGTTACTTGATTAAGTTCACCGATGACCTCGACTTGAGACCGATCTAGCTATACTATTCGTACTGCAGATTGATGAGGTTGGACGTTTAGCTTTGCAAAAACTATCTTTGGTAAAATGTTGGATGATGCACTAGGATCAACTAGACAGTTGTGTAGATTTTTATTGAAAAATTCAAAAGTCAGGAGAAATGGCGGAGTATGGGATTTGGATCTGCCCCCATTCAGAGCAATGTCGGTCAGATCGATTTTATTCGAAATGCCAGTCGGAGGCCTCCCCATTTCATGAGTAGCTTGTGAAATTACAGCGACAGGAAGAGGTGCAGTAGGTACTGCATTCAGCTCTTTCAAGAGTAATTTCTGTTGATGTTTTAATTTACTGAGCCCGTGAAAAGTAATGTTTACTCTGGTTTTCTTCATATCTTCAACAATGTTATATTCCATTTCATCTGAGATGATAAGTATTCTGGCTAAAGGCATTAAATCAGATTAGATTAGGTTTTTCTAAGTAGACTTTGGTGAGGATTTCTTACCTACAATTTTATCCTTGGGAGTCGGACTTAGATTTTTTTGTTTAGTACTGGATTGTGGAGGATCAAGTTTATTTCTACTTCTAGTAGTAACAAGTAATGCATCCTGATCTTCCTCATATGGAAGAATGAAGTCCCACATTCCTTGAAGTTCTACGACTTCATCATTATTAGTTTGTTCCTCATTTGAAACTTCTTCCTCTTCCCCTTCTGATTCTGCATTTGTTATAGCATTTGGAGGTTTAAGATTGGTTGTAGGAGTCCTTTTAAAGGGTTTAAAAGGTTTCTTGGAAGAGGTTTCTGCTACTTTTTTCTTTATGTCAACCATTTCGTTTGACATGGTCTTCAAGGCTTTCTGTAACCCTTCTAGGTCGAATGGGTCCTTCGGTTGTTTTTTCTTAGGATCATCTCTAAAAGACATTTTTTTAGACTTTCTTTCTTCTACAACGTTTTTATTTTCTACAACTAGGATAAGTTTTTCTATAGCTATTGTCTCTTTCATGTTTTCTACTAACGTTGGTTTGGCAGCTCTATCTATAACGATAGCTGAATTTGAGGGCAAAGTAGAAATATACCACTCATTTTGGATTTCATTGCTAGGCTTAGATGCTGTTGGTATTTTGTTTAACAATTTATTGAAGCGAGAGTTGAAATCCTTAATTGGTTCCTTTGGTTCGACTTTTAAATTGGAGAGGTCATTTATTAAAGTTGTTGTTGACCTATCATCCCCAAATTTTGTTATAAACTGATCTTGAAATGTATCCCAGTTATTAATGGAGCCTGATGGTAAAGAAAAATACTAGGATCCTGCTGCTCCTTGTAAAGTATAGGGGAATAATCGCACAACTGTGTCCTCTTCTATCACTCCATTTAAATTAATAGATAGCATGAAATTATTTATGTGTTCCTCGGCTAGCTGGCCATTGCCAGGATTGAATTTGGGAAACCATTTCTCAAGGTGAGCTAGTAACTGAGATAAAGATGTAACATTCTTATAGCCTATGGATTGGCCCATGTCCTTAGTGGTGGATTTCCTGCCATTATCAGAGTATGAGTAGGAGGAGGTGTGGCAGTAGTGGAAGGTGATTGGGTAGAGGAGGATATTACTCTTGTACCTGTATGAATCACGATCTAGAGTTGAGGGATGGATGAATGACCTTGTGATGATATGGATGGGATGGCAAACGAAAATGATGATAGAACCTCACTCTAAGATTCTGCTGGTGATTTCCTAGCTTTCTTATGACTCAGTAGAGGAAACTCAACTGGTGGAATTCCTAACTTTTTGCTTTGTGCTCTAGTTAATCGTTGAGATGGGGTAAGATGGGAAGTGACACTACCTTGGGATAACTCAGATTCCTCTTGAGATATGGAAATCCCATGTAACTTATGAATTAAAGTTTGTAACTCAGGCGGATCTGAAGAAGAATAATTTGGCTTGTTTGGGATTTCAGTAGTGTGCTCTGTATTTTTCTTTTCAACCTTTGGTTCAGAGATGGAATATTTGGAATGCGAACAAGAAGTTGAGGGTGATGGCGAGGGAGTTTTACTCTTAGAATGGCGTGAAGATGTAAATTTAATTTCCATTCACAAACATGCCCTCCTTCTAGTGCCAAATATGTTGAAGGCTCGAAAAATCAGGACTCCAACAAGGGGGATAACCATCTGGTCTGGACCTTAAGACAAATCCTTTTCCGTTTGGAATAGTGGCTCCTATTGGGGATGATGGGACCAATTTCCCAATCTATTTATGATGTGTGTGTGCTAACAGGATGATGTTTTTCCTTTTGGGGTTTTATGGGGTGAATACTTGTTCTAAATCTAATCTATCTTCTAACTACCATATGCAATCTATCATAATCAAAGAAAACACCTAAGTTTAATACTATCACGGGAGTAATGTTCACATAAGCGATCTAAAATAATTTCTGAAAATGACTGATAATGAAGATCATTCAATCACAATAAGAAGAGAATCCATTTAAGAACGATTGTTTCATACAAAAAGTAAACTGAAACAATATGAGAAATATATTGCATAAAGAGTCATTTACATATTCAACATAAAGAGTAAGTCATCACCATACAAAAGTGCAATAATGATAACTAAAAATTTAAAATTTCATATATAAATAACTGAAAATGATTTATTGCTTAACACATAAGAAAAAAGCATTAGGAGATAAAAGTACCATTTGTAATACGTCGTACTCATGAGTTGCAACAATATCGATCTATCTTCAAATCACTTAACATCAACTAAGAGTAAAAAAGTGCAATTTCAGTAGCAGATGTTAAACTCAAATAGAAAATAAATCTCGTTCTATTGATTTTATCAAAACCTCCTGAGTGGGGGGCAAGATGCACGTTCTGAAGAATGTTCTTGATAAAACTCTAGACCCCTCTCTAAATGCATGAGAGGGGTTTAAATACTACTTTATGAAATCTAAAAATAAATATTACAAAATAGATGAGGAGGTTTAAACAACCTACCTCATTTTAAACAAAAATAAAAAAAACAAAAATAAATTATATCTATGACTAATTCTCCATCTGATTCTTTAGATCGCAAATATCCAGCGTTGGTTTTAAGAGTGTTAGTTGGCTGACTTCAGCTATTAATTGTCCTGCAAATACAAATTTGGTGAGAGCTGGCACTATCTTCTCAGCGGAAGTCATCGGGCACTTCAAGATCATCCTTTGGCTGGGTGGCTTCACCAGGTACTGCCAATATGCTTTCCAATTCAATCTGTTTACCTGTTTGATTGCCTCTGCCCTTTCCTCAGCTGTGTGTTTCCATTCTGCTTGAAGCTGCTATGCTTTTGGAAGAAAGCCAAGGGTAGTTTCTGCATTGGTAGATTTTCATTTACACATTCGATGACATTGTTTGCTGCTATCACCGCATTTTCCATCGCCTGTTCTGCTTCCTTTAGCCGAGAATCCCATTTCGCAAATAAAATCTCTTTGTGCGATACGCCATTTTTGGGCATGTCTGCTCTTTTCCCTTTGGATTTCTGCCAGTTTAAGAAGTCTAAGACTTTCTTAAAAACTGAATCATATTCAAGTCGCAATTCAACGACTTTATTTGTAATATTATCGCTCATTTCACAATGGGAATTCCATTGCGAAATCTTATGGCATAATAGTTCTTTCTGTTGCAAGAGCTGGGAATTAAGACCAAGTGCCTCTGTGATAAACTCTTCAATTTTGGGATCATCTTTATGCAGTTCTATTATACCTTGTAACTGTTCTTCTCTACTAGCTAAACTACTTTGATTTGCCAATTGCATTTGTTGGAAGTCTTGCTGAAGTTTTGCCAATTGTGTTTCTGCTTGTTGATTGATGTTGACTTACTGTAACTGTTGTTCTGAAAACAAAATCCTATCTTCTTTTTGTTTAAGTAGCAATTGAACCTTTGCTTCTTTATCAATAGTTGTTGAAGTGTATGCACTTGTGACCTATGAGAGCCTAGTGAGATTTGACAATGGATCTGTAGAGGGATCTTTTCAAAGAACATCAAGAGGTTCATTCTCGGGAGTGAGCACAGAATCCAAATTTCTTTTCTTTCTTTGCCTTCTGATGACAAGTTTATGTTGAGGGTTTTAGAATACATCTGAAGGGGGAATTTCCTCTATTATTAGTACAATATCAGATGAGGGAGCAATGGGAATGTGCTCCGTTTCCTCAGTGTTGACATCCATTCCTATTACCATTTCCGTGGTTGTGTTTTTTGGATTTGTTGGTGGCTTTGTGCTTTGTTCTTCTATGTAAAGTATCTTATTAAAATTTTCCCATTCCCCTTCTAGATCAATTAGTAGTGGCGCTATTTGCTTTGTAAGGGGAGGTGAGGCCTCAACTTGTTTTATTGATGAATTCTGCTGATCAGACTCTGCTGTAGATTGAGTTGTGTCTTTTATTGACTCTTCATCCTTACTGGGTTCATCCTTAGACTAATTACCAAACTTTTTTGCTGATTCTTTTTCTGAACTTGTTTTGGACTTTTCTTTTGAATCATCATTTATGCTAACGCTGGGAGTAGGTTCTCTTATTGGTTCGATGAGTAGTTGGTCCAATGGGACCTTAGATAACCTCTGTCTTTTGTAGTTGTCAAAATTCTTGAGACTTTCTTGGTAAAAAATAATTCGTGTTGTATTTTGAACCTCTTTGAAGGTGTTTTTCTGTAGGAAAACATCATCAAATGGATCTTCTTCATGGGAAAATACTTTTATTTTAACCATTGTAGTAAAATTACTTACAAAACCAAAGGGATCATATTGCCTTATCGAGAACTTTGGTAGTTGTAAAGATAATACATTATTAACTTCTTTGAAAGCATGACCTAAGTCATGCAATGCAAATGCTCCACATATTACAAGAAATTGGGGCCAAATGGCCTTCTTGGAATCTTTTGGTACTTTACTCATTGCCCCCACGCCGCAGGTCTGATAGGCTATGTCCCTGGCCATCAATTTGTCTGGGACATAAAAAGGTAGCACATGGGGTGAAGCAATGCTACCAAACACTCTAATATCTATGAAAAATTCTTCCCCAAACCATCTTGTGATGGGGAGAATATCTACCTTTGCTTCTTGGGAAAACCTTGGGGAATCTCTGCTATAGATATTTTTATGGATTGGGAGTATAACTCTGTGGAAAATTTTGAAGAAATGTGGCACAAAACTTGATTCCCACATGAATTTGTGATAAATTTGAATGGGAAGTGGATTTTGTACCATCCACTTCCATCCCATAATAGAAAATTTGGAAACAAAACAAATAGCATCCATAACGTAGGCGCTTATAAAAATGGAAGGTAAACCCTCGAAGCAATGCTTCTTTTTCTTTTGTATTTTAAAATTGCAACGGCTAAATTATCTGATAGGATTTGGGCCCAATTCATTATTGTGGCATTGATAGCTGCACCAACTAGTGGTAACCATTCTGATGAAAATTTGTTGGTGTTTGGTTTACCAAACAGTTTACATAACATAGAAGTGGCAAAACAATAAGGGGAACAAAGAGAACAAGTGGTGTACATACCGTTTTTATCCTTTTTGAGTCTTTCCTCATTGTTTGACTAGTGATTTGTGCATTCTTCCAAGTCTTCATTCTCCTTGGCAAACTTTTCGACAAATTGCTTGTTGTAGCTGGCCTGGGGTTCTGGTAAGTGGTACATATGCCTCAAATTGTATGGAGTAAATGACCCCATGACTTCTTGGCTTGTCATCTTGAATTTTTTATCGGATATGTTTGCATCATCTATAATCCATTTCACCATGTCGGTGTAGGGGAGTATCTTTGGCCTTGCAGCAATGCGGTGTAGAAATGAGCATGCAAGTTCAGTTATGGATGCATCAAAAGAGCCACGTTCATCCGCTGTAACTGTTACTTCCATAATTCTCGGGTTTCCCTCCTCCAACAACTGATACATAGATTCCCACATAGATGTCCGTGCATCTCGATTACAGGTAGTGTCTGTGAACAATGGGGTCATTTCTGACTTCTTAGACATGGGTGCCTTTCCTTTCTTACCCATTTCTTTTTATGTTGCGTTTTGTGTGTTCTTCCTGAAATTTGCAAGCAGAGAGTAAAAATATGATAAAGATGATAGTGAATACATGAATAATCAATAGAAGGATGAAAATAAGGTGATGGTAGGTCTTTAATTCTGAATGACATCAAAAGATATCAACTTGCGTCACATGGTGCTTTACAATGATCCTAATCATTCTTTTAATAAATGACCACTAATGAACCATTATGATTAACTTTAATGTTCATAACTTCACATCGAAAATCGGGGAGTACTCTCCTAGACCCTGAGCCCTTCGAATTGCAATAAAATTGATTTTTTGATTTGTTTCGCAATATCACAGATCACTATATCAAAAAACCTGTTTTCGTTAAAACCCATTGCTACGTGAGTTACTACAATATGCGATTTGCGAGATGCTATCGCATTTCGTGATATTTTCTTATGTTTCATCAAGTAGCACCGCGATATTGAAATTGCGATGCGATAAGGTTATAGTATTTATGATCTCACATTCTCGTAGATTGCATTTTCAAGGGGTAACTTTTATAAGGGATATCCGCCGTAACCTTTTACGATGTGAGAATAATCCTTTCTAAAGCGGGTTTTTCAAGGTTTACCTTAATGTTCACGACTTTCCGTTATAAAGTTTTTCTAAGGCTTTTCATCATGTAGCACTTTTTATAAGAAACTCATTGTTTGTGAAGTTTTATGCGCTTAGAGTATGAAAAGGTAAATTTCCATGTTTTAGCAAGTTCCACTTTGACATCTTGTTTTTTTCTAGAAACAAGAAAGGCATGATTTAAATGCTAAAATTTGATTTTGTGGAAGGGCCCCCATTTATTAATGTTATTACTAACACTAATAAATGGGGGGGGGGGGGGGGTTGTTGATAAGCACAACACAACAAAAGATCTTTCTCATGGGAAGATTGCAAGGGGTAATGGTTGTATTGAAGGTGCAAGTGCGCAGACGGATTTTGAAGTAATAGAGATTGTCGATGATAGCAATCCCTATCCCGCACTATTAAGAATATACTGGGCTACCAATATGAATGGATTCATAAACCTGAAGAAGCACAAAATCATTTTTGAGAAAAATTCACTACAGGTAGTAGTACCACTAGATCCAGTCGAAGGAGCACGATACACTAAACTGGTGCGCAATGATGATAGTGATGAAGATCTCGATTGCATCTACAAGATAACTGCGTGAGAACAAGATTGGGTGAATTGATTGCAGATGGAAGGATTTTGTGGGAGCGAGAAAGCTCCTGCACCTTGGATTCAGACAAAGAAATAGAGCGTTGGCAGAATCAGCTACATGAAGTAACAATGCTTAATTGCAACATGATGGTTAGATCACTGTGTTGCGTGACAATAGAGGTAAGGGATCTTCCTGCAGATGATGGGTTGATAGCGGTGGATGAATTCCTGAAAAAATTTGAAAGCACTGTACCAGAAAAGCAGCGATTCGATGCTCTGAAATGGGCACTGTGCGCGAAACCTGCAAGATGGTGGGGTACACATCAGAGAAATTTTGAGGATTGGCACAGATGTAAGAGCATGATGCGCCTATGATTTGGGAAACCATAGATATGGCTAGCAGAAAAATATGATGGACGGGATGATCCACGTACACACCTCGTGAAATGGACCAAGGTCTATGGGGAAGAGCCACACCCTAAATGGGTACATTTATTCTATCATACCTTGGATGTCATACCAATGAATTGGTATACTGAAACAGAGATCCGCCATGGTACGAGCGAATGGGATGTCTTATGCGAGGGATTTCTATTAAATTTCATGTTTGAAGATCGTTGGTGGGATACTATTGACGATGTGCTACAAGCATTAAAAGCAGCTATCTTCAAAATACCCCAGGAGCCAATGGAAGTACTTCAACCAGAATGGACAACACAACTGAGCTGCGTGCTAGAGTGCTACAACGTAAATATTGAGGAGGATGATGAGGACCCAAAAAATATTAACATTCCAGAAATAGAAGGATGTTGCGAGATTCAAGGCCCATTAATTGAGGATCCCGACATCAATGCGCCACTAAAAACCGAGTAGGTAAATATTGGAATGGAGGCGGAGCTGAAGTACGCAACTCTTGGGGACTATTGGGATGATGCCATAGTGGATAAGGCCGTTGAGTTACTCCAAGAATACCAAGACTTGTTCCTGACCAAAATTATGGACTTAAAAAGGATCTTTGGTGACGTAGGGATGATGAAGATCACCCTGAAATGCGATGCGAAGCTAGTTAAGTAGCGGCCCTACCACTTGAATTCGAAATATAAAGAAAAGGCTCGCGAAGAAATAGAAAAAATGCTCGCAACTGGAATTATTGAGCCATTAGAAGAATCCAAATGGGTGAGTCCTATGGTAGTGTTATCACTCATATTTTCCTTAGAAGTTATTGAACGAAGGAAAGGATCCAAGGTAACCACAAACCAACTTTTAGACTTGAGTGCTAGCCCACCTAAGTCCAAAGAGGGCTCTCTCTTTATGATTTAGCTATGTTTGAAAGATTTTAGGCTAGTATTAATGTTCATGGAGGTCGTTTTATTTGAGAATGGTGGAGTTCTGAAATAAATGGGCAAACTAGGCTTTTTGGCCGTTGGGCTATAAAGTCAATTAGGGATAATTCACTGGATTAAGTCAAATTGTTGAGGTATGAGTTCAACAGGCAAGATAACAGATCAAAAACAAACTTTGGGGCTTGAATGAATGATATTTCTGCTCAAAACTAGAGGGCGATCATGAATCCTCAAGTTAGGATTAGAAAGAGGAAAGGAAGATAGGTCAACTAGCAGAGGGAAATTAATAATCCTATATTAGCAACTTATTAAAGAAAAACTACAGGGATAGAGGAGCAGTTAAGAAGTCATTTATCGAGATAGTTTAGAAGAAAACATTTATTGGTAGACTGTTGATAGCAGAGAGTAATAAAGCTAATTCTGATATATTTTGACTATTTTACCATTTAGATTTAAGATGCATGAAACATTGAAACTATTTTACCATTTAGATTTAAATTGACTTTACCTATATCAAGGATGATATTATTGGACGAATGAAGGATTAATAATTTTAATGATATCAGGAGTGAATGTATTGGTGGAGAGGCTATTAATTAATCCAGATGACTAATTAATCCCTTTTTTAACACATCAGGGTTCTTGGCTCTTAATTAATCGCAATTTGATTAATTAATCCAACTGAATTAACTTTATTATGGTTTATTTTTTAAACCATCGGGAAGGGATATTTATTTATTATGGGATTTTTATTAATAATACAGGAGAGGGTAACTTATTTCTGGAGTTAAATAAATATTAAGAATTAAGAGTTAATATGACCATGGAAAGGAAAATGCACTAAGTAAATGTTTTCGAAATAGATTCATCATACAACATTATGACTTAGGCTAAAATGTGTTTGAGGGGTTTTTATAAAGAACCATTTATTTTTCCTTAGTAAAAGAGTTATTTTACCTTGGGAAAATCATTTGAAGGGAATGGATGAATTATGAAGGAGGTGAATTTTGATGAGGGGGTTTTAGCACTTAGGCCTTACAAGTTATTGGGCCGAGGGTCCGGTCCCTCAAGAAGTCAGAGAAATGCTTTGAGCCCCTTTAACTTTCAGGTTGTTGGTGCCTTTAGTACTTATGGGAAATTAGTAAAATTTAGGGAAACAATGAGTGAGGAGGTTAATTAGTTTGACTTTTGTCTATGATGTAAATGTCTTTTTTTTTTTTTTTCCTGGGCAAAGACTAAACTATTTATATTAAAGAAACTGTAAAAATATTTACAAGAGGATTTAACCTCTGAGAGTGAGTGAGCAACTCTCTATCAAAACTTTTCACAAAAATATTTGTTCTGCTGATTGTAAGGAACATTGTACAAATTGCTGCTAGCAGGAACAAGCTTCAGAGCAGAGGAAAGAGTTCTTACAGGTCTTGAAGCCTACATAACTGCAAGTCATTGTCAAAAATACAAAAATTGTGTACTTGTTATACTGGAATTGTCGCTAGCCTCAATACGCTGCACCATTGTAGCCGAACAGGTGTGGCTGGTCCCAAAATGCCATTTCATGAACACGAAATAACAAAACAGAGAAGATACTTTACCACCAGAAAAGAGCAAGAGCCTTACCCTCAAGACAGAGCTGGCTACTTGAAATTTTCTGAACATTGCCTGGTTTCCTTGTCCGGAGCTTGCTCCCAGGTGACCTCCACACCGTCCTGCACATCTTCAGGCTTCATTCCTGGCGACAGTTTGAGGTAAAGGATGTTTGCAAAGGAGTTATCAGGCTCCTTGTCCATGGCTTGCTACTGGGGTGAAGCCTGCCTGGTGACGTCCATCGCCTGTGGAGCCTCTACTTTTTGCTGAGCAATGTCCATGTTATTCTTGTCCTTCATGCTTCCTATCTCCTGAAGCACCTCTGCCTGCTCCTCTGAGTGAGAAAAAGTGCTATCTTCGTCTAGCTTGCTCTGAGACGAAGGAATGTAAGAACTGTCTTCCATCCACCTCCTCTGCGAGGAGTTTTCCGAGGGAGAAGGCGTCTGTTCCTCGGTGTCCTCCTTCAAGCTTCCCTCCTCCTCGTCTTCTTCAAAGAAAATGACCGTAACGAGAGCCGAAATGAGAGGTTTGTTAGTCCTGCGTCTGAACTGGAATCTTGCCGACTGCACAATGTTGCTGATAGAGTGGCCTGAGTCTTCCGATCTGGTTGAAGGAGGCGATGCACAAGCAAGGGGCGAAATGCGTCGAGGGCTTTGATTGCCCCTGCCTCCTGAACCTCCCCTCTGCCCATAGTTGTGTCCACGACGAGGTGTAGCTCGTAGTCGAGGAGCCATGGAATGCAAAGGATACTCCGTCTCAGCCTGAAGATTATATAACGCTGCAATTGCTACGCTGACCACCTCTAAGTTGAGAAATCCGGATTCGTCAGCAGGGGAAGCTTCGCGTCCGCAATGCTGCATCGCTACTGAACGAATCCCTTGAGCAATCTCCACCTCTACATCCCGAGAGTGCCGTAAAACAGGAGCAAATGCTATGCAGAAATGAACTATGAGGTAAGGCCTGCTACCGCCTTTGCCTCCTTCCTTTTTCCTTACCTGACCATCCCATCCTTGCGCCTCAGAGCTCAATCTCTCATCCTGCACCCAAACACGGACAATGGCGAATGTTCTGGTAGCCAGAGCTGCCATCCTGTTAATTCCTTCGCAATGTTCTTAGGACAGCGGCTGAATTGAATAGCATTGAATGCTATTCATATCAACCCACTTGAAATCCCTTACCGTCTGCCTGTGCAGCTGCCCGCTGTCCTCTCCGCGTGGCGTGCGCATGGCTTACCTTAAATGCAAGTTAACACCCGCATCCGGGTTATGATGTAAATGTCTTCATTGTCATTCGTATCTTTAAATACTTTTGATGATGAAAGTATATGAGTTGATATTCGGATAATCATTCATCATACATAATTCTGCAACCCTTCATCTACTTACCCTACCTACTTTATCCTACCATTTTTCTTCTTTTATTAGGGTGCACTTAAACTGACAAACCCTTTCCAAAACCTTTTCTTTTCTTTTCAATGGAAATCTATCTAAGTCTATCCTTATTACATCCAAGGGCTTAGATTAAACTGTTAAGCATTCTTTTATTCACTCTACCTATCTACTTATATGTCAAGATTAAACAGTTTGGTCAGATTTTATTCTCTATCTCTAAGCATGAAATACAAAACATGGAATAAGCAAGATTAAACTACTGGCTACCATGGATCGTGGCATAAGTAACAAGTTGCACACAATCATTTATACAAAAAGTGAAATAGTAGTGGCATTTGGACTTGCACACTTTCATGGCCTTTTACTTTTCTTTGGGGTTCATTTTCTTTCATTTTTTGACCTTTTCTTTCTTTTGTTCTTTTATTCCTTTTCTAGTACATACCCTCTTTACATTTTTTTAATTTTTTTGATTTTGAATATGGAAGACATTTGCAAGAAGCAAAAGTATGTACATATTTCAGAGCTAAACCAAGTCAATCATGATATATGACACCTATTTGTATAGGAACATAACAGTGGCTCCACTTGGGGATGGATTTTCCTGGTGGAAAGTTAAGAACTGTAGGTCAATGGCATTTGAAAAAATTTTATTGTGCTCTGCAAATCCCCTTTTTCCTGCTACTTTATTTGTATGTATAATAGTAATACTTCTGAAGCTTAGGGCCTTCTCTTTGGGCCTCAACTTCAAAACTTTTACCATCCAATCAACACTTAACTGTAAAAGGATATAATATATACAGTTTAAAAACATGGTAAGATTAAAAACTAGGATCAATGTATTCTTTTAACATTCGACAATTGATTGGTCCTCCTTCGATCTCTGCACCATCTAATTCTTTAAGAAAATATGCATTATTTCCTCTGAAGGCATATATTATGTATGGTACTTTCCACAGGAAGTCAAACTTCCATTTTTTCCCTTTGTCCTCTCTTCTGGAATCCCATTTCAAAACTTTGTTTCCTAGATAGAAGTCTCCTACTTTGGTCCTTTTGTCAAAAATATTCTTAAGTTTTTCTTGCAGTACTTGGGCTCTGTTATATACTTTCTCCCTGGTTTGCTGTAAATGGATAGTCTGGTTAATTCTCCTCTGTGTATCATTTGGTTCCACTTGGGATTCCTGAAATAATTTCATGACTGGAACTCCTAAAGATGAGGGGAAAACTGCCTCCCTTCCATACATTAACTCATAGGGAGTAGTTCCAATGGATTTCTTAGTTGTAAGCCTATCTGCCCATAAAGAATTGGTTAATTTCTTATTCTAAGCTGTCTTATTGTCTTCCAATAGTTTTTTGATAGTATTCATTAGACTTGTATTAGAGGATTCTGAAAGTCCATTCCCTTGAGGATAGTGAGCTGTGGAAAGAAAAAGTGTGATCTAGGTGGATGTTGGTGGCCACCCACCTATCCCATTTGGACCCCCGCAACTGTCTCTTTTAGCTTTTTAGTTTCCTTATTTGTAGCACAATTTACTATTTTTAGCAGTTTTTTGGGTCTTGAACTTTTAGAGTCGTTTTGAGGCCCTAAACATTGTTTTTATGGAAATTTGGGGGCAACATGGGTCCACGGACCGATGTTTCCATTCCCAAAGTGGTAGTGCTCAGATAGATATTTCTAACGAGCTATTGTACGTGTCAAACAAAGATCATATACCAAAGTTACGACCCAGGGAAATTGATGTACCAATTTACCCAAATGGGGCCCAGAATTTGGCGTTTCATCTTCTAGGGTTAGGTTTTGGGATGTTAAGGGTTTTTCATTGTTTCTCAACAATAAATAGGCCTTCGAGCCTCATTGTAACACAGTTCAGAGGCATGTAGCCACCACATCTCTTCTTAGAGATAAGCTACCATCGCCCTAGCTGGTTTATTTCCAATTATGTTTGTAAGCATATTTTAGTATTTTACATTAATGAAATGAAGTATTATTTCCGATGCATCTCTGTGTTTATGGTTATCTCTGTAATTTGTTGCATTCCTATTTAAATCCGGATCAGTGGTATCAAAGCAGTATGCTTTTCTCTGTTTTTTTTTTTGCATGTCCCCAACGAGGTCGGGATATAAGGAGTTAGGGCTTGAACTGGTTGAACCTTTGCAAGACCAGCCTCGCAAATCCCGATGGCCTCCCATGGCGGATGAAAATAAAGACAAGGGGGTAGGAGATCCTATCAAAATCTTGCTCGAAGAAGTGCTCGAGCGACAAAGGAACGCGATGATGGACAACTTTGTGCAGATCCTTCAGCGACTACCTAGGGGCAACGCATCAGCTTCCAACAGCTATTCTGGAAATGCCACACTGTTTAAGGTACAAGTTAATTTTGAAATCTCCATCTTCGAGGGTCAAATAGATGTAGATGTTGTAGATAAATGGTTAAATATGCTAGAATGATATTTTTCTATTCATGAATTTTTGAGTCGGGAAAATATTGTTTTCGCTCTTCTCAAAGTAGCCCCCCACGTCAAGGATTGGTGGGAAACCTACTGCGAGTAGAAGGATGAAAGCACAAACTCACTATTTTCAGCCGCACCCACTTGGGATTCATTTCGGGATGCCATCAAGGAGCAATACTACCCTGTCGAAAGCTACGAGAACAAAGACATAAAGTGGACCACGCTGCAATAGGGAAGGGACCAAGATGTGCCAAAGTTCACCACATTTTTCATACCCTTTGCACATAGTTGGGTATCAAAGATTTTGATTTGCATTTGGTACTCAAATACCGTGGCTGCCTACATGGATACATCCAGGAAGAGATGGAGTTCCTGAACATCTCCTTGCTGGGCACGACGTACTGATACGCTATCAAAATTGAGCAAAAGTTCAAATAGAAGAAGTGAGACTTTGGACTTGCGAATCTAAAGACCAAAGGACAAAGCAAAGGTGGGGTGACCCAAGACAACTCGTCGAAGCCGCAAGAGAATAACAACACCATGAAGTCAAAAGAGAACATAAGAAAGTGGTGCGAGTTCCACAAGAGCCCCACTCACAACACAAGTGAATGTCAGACCAAGCAGTCGTTGGTGGCCGAGTTGAAGGCTTCCGAATTAGATGCATGTTCTGACCCCGAGCTATAACCCGAAAAGGGGAATGACAAAGGGAAGAAGATCATTGATGTGGATCCTAGCACCACTACTTGCCACCACCAAGATCCAGAAAAATGAGCTCGAAGATCCATAGGAGGGGGAACTTCTTTTCCACTCATAGTTGTGGGTGAAGGGTTCACCGCTGCAATTCATTGTCGACAGAGGCAACCAAAAGAACCTCATTTCAGGAGAGGTCGTGAAGCGGTTGGGCCTACTGACTACACCACACCCATAGCCATATAGTATTGGGTGGCTTCATGAAGGAGGAGATCTCAAAGTTTTCTAACAGTTCCGCCTTCCCTACAGCATCAAGCCCTTCACAGATGAGGTATTGTGTGATGTTACACCTTTGGATGTTTGTGATGTATTATTAGGCCAGCCGTACTTGTGGAGGCGACATGCTGTGTATGAGTCAAGGCATCACACTGTCATTATTTCTTTGGACTATTCATTATATAGGATACCGGAGGTAGCCCCACCTACCACCATCTCTTTGATCTCTACTAAGAAAGGCAACAAGCTCATCTCCTAGACTAGGAAATTCATTTTCTGTCTGATTCGCACCCAAAGTAAGGGGAACATTGTCCCCACATCCATTACCCCCACGAAGGGTTCCTCCACGCAGTAGCAACAAGGAATACGGTCATGAAAAAACATAGGAACAACTTCTCTTCACCCACAGGGGTACCACACAAGTTTCAAGTGGGCAAAAAAGTATGGTTGCATCTGTAGAAAGAATGCCTTACAAGAGCCCATCAGAAGCTCTGATCACTCCGACATGGTCCTTATAGCATTACCAAGGCTATGGGAAAGAATGCTTTGGAGCACAACATTCCTCCATTCCTTCGCTCACACTGAGTGTTCAATGTGGACCATCATCGACTATGCTTCCCACCATTACTGGGCACATCAGAGATTGCAGAACAGCTCACCAGAAACCCAGCCAGTAGAAGCTTCCTCATCTCAAGGAGGAACTCAACGCAATGGGGACCATTGCTTCCTAAGGGGGGAGGAATGATCCAGGTGGATGTTGGTGTCCGCCCACCTATCCCAATTAGACCCCTGCAACTGTCTCTTTTATCTTTTCAGTTTCATTATTTGTAGCACAATTTACTATTTTAGCAGTTTTTCGGGTCCTAAAATTCTGGAGCCATTTTGAGGCCCTAAATGATGTTTTTTGGGAAATCCGGGGGAAACATGGGCCCATGGACCGATGTTGCCCTTCCCAAAGTGCTTGTTCTCGGATAGTGATTTCTAACGTCAAACTAAGATCGTATGCCAAAGTTACGACCCCGAGAAATTGATGTACCAATTTACCCAAACGGGGCCCACAATTTGGCGTTTCATCTTCTAGGGTTAGGTTTTGGGATGTTAAGGGTTTCCCATTATTTCTCAAAAATAAATAGGCCTTCGAGCCTCATTGTAACACAGTTCAGAGGCATGTAGTCACCACATCTCTTCTCAGATATAAGTTACCATCGCCCTAGTTGGTTTATTTCCAATTCTGTTTGTAAGCATATTTCAGTATTTTACATTAATGAAATGAAGTATTATTTCACTGTATCTCTATAATTTGTTGCATTCCTGTTTAAATCTAGATCAAAGTGTTATATGATACTTGTGACAGAAATCAATCATTTTCTTTGACTTGAAGGCTGCAACATTATCTGTGATGATTTTGTCAGGACAACCAAACTTAGACAAAATATTAGCCTCTAGAAAACCTATTATTACAATATCAGTGGCTTGTTTAGAGGGAATAACTTCTATCCATTTGGTAAAGTAATTAATTGCAGTGAGTATCCAGTTATGCTGAGCAGAAGAGGGTGGATGGATTTCTCCAATGAAGTCAATGTTGTGTGTGGAACATGATTGTTCAGAGGTCTTTGTTTCAGCTAGATGTATACCCCAGGAAGTTTGTACACCTCTCCACGCGGGGGTGGGGGGGGGGTGTGTGGGGGGGACTTGTCCTCCCTGGGGGATCCGAAGGGGCCGATCCCCCTAAACTGGGGGGTCTGTGGGCTAGTGGTCCCCCGGGGGAGGCTCAGGGGCAGTGTCCTTGAAGCTAAAAACATATGTAAAATTGACTTGTAAAAGTATAGTAATTTCTAGTCAATTTGGGCCATTCATTAGGCAAATGATCTGACGGTAGAACTTATGTTTAGTTTATTTTTTTTTCCCTAGAAGGAAACCCCTCCCTTTTTATGAGGGCATTGTATTAAGTTTGTGTAATATATGAGTATTCTCTGAGCGAGAAATAGAGAGGTGAGACTGTGAGAGAAAACAGACGATATTACAGTGGATCTGCTGTAGGTTGTGTCTCTTGATTTTGCTGGATAATAAAAAGGAAGGACTTGATGTTCGGGATGGACGGAGCCCAAACTTGAGCCACGTATATCCGTGTCTCTCTTGTTTTATTTGTTTTCTGTGTTTTTTTGCAATATTATCCGGGAAAATCCCAAATCCGGGGAAAAACCCATCCTAATAAGATCTTATTAGCATTGGCCAAAACCCTGGCCAATCCGACCAAGTGAGCCTTCACCGCTCACCTCCAAGTCTTACATTACAATGAAGTCCTTCCATCCTTTTATAAGCTCCATTACATATAATACCACATGCATAATACTATGGGTGCACAATACCATGTGCCCCAAAACCATCACTATTTAACCTGGTCAACTTTGACTCTATCCTGAGTCAAGTTTACCTAACAGTCAAGACCCCATTGTTGAAAATGTTTTTCGGTGGAAATTGGTTACAAAGGTAAAGGCATAAGTTTTCATTTTCCTTCAAAGATCTGACACTTGTGGCAGGATGTTACAAACTTTTTTACATCATAAAACAAAGTTGGCTAGTAAAATCTAGCTCTTGGAATTTTGTCAGCGATTGACTTCCTGTAGATATGTCCACCACAATCACTTGCATGAAATTCTTGGAGCACTTTGTCAACTTCTTCTTTTAATAAACAGTTCAACAAAATACCTTCATGATTTTTCCAAAATAAAGTATTATCCATAATGAAAAATTTCGAAGCTTTCATTTTCAAAAACCTACTCTTAGTTCTAGATAACCCTGGAGGAGCCTGACCCGGATGCGGGTGACATTCAATTAAATTTATGAAGAATATGAAGAATGGTGGTGAGAGGATAGGCCACTTGTCTGATGTTGCCTCAACCCATACCACTCTGATCTGATCTCATGACAGACCATAGTCTGCATTTAATGCAGGCTCGAATTGAGAAAGGGCTATTATCTGCCTAGACATGGACTCCCCTCGATTCATTGTCTCTCCTTCTCCCCTGCTCCACTGCAACTGCCCACCCCAATCTACTGAACCCAGCTCTCGCACTACTGGGCATCATTACTGGTTAGCTTGCTGTGTCGATTTCTAAAATGGGCATCACCATTCCCATTCCAGGTTCTGCCAATTAACCACCACCTAGCCGGTCCTTGTTCCCCTTCTCAATCCCTCCGCCATCGCTCCCTCTAAACATTTAGCCAGGTATTCCGACATGGTTCAACCTCACATGAGAAGTCGAAGAGGAGGGACTTGGGGAGGTAGTTCCTGCCCTCAGACTAAGCAGAATCCTGAGCTTGCTGCCTCCTCTCCTTCCCCTGAACTGTATCACCCCCCATAGCTATGGTTTGGGAAGATATCCCAATACTTGTAGTGGCCAGGGTCGTGCTCTGTCTATAGGCGTAGGTCGTAGAGATTTTGCAGTTCACACTGCCAATTTCCCTTTGCCCCCTCACCCTGCTCCCCACTCAACCCAATTTAGATTTCGTAGCACCTTGAGCAGACCAGTGATTACTGCTACAATCACCATCCTTTTCACTGAAGATAATGAGCAACCAGCTACCCAGGAAGAAAACTCTGACTCACGGAAAGAGGAGGCTCACACATGTAGAAATGGCTGAGACACAGGAAAGAATCTGCTGGATGAAGGAAATGTTGCTCTGAATGGCCAGACCTTGGGTGGTGGTCAGCATGCTGAGGGTGGTAGTTCTGGTGCCATGCGCTCCCCAGGTGGAACGGGGATTGATGGGTTAGCTCCGAAGGTGGCAGTTGGAAGCCATGGCGATGTCCATTTGGCGGGTGGGCCACACAAGGAGGCGTCGATGGAGGAGGAGGATGACTAGACGACACATGCGTGTCCGATTGTAGAGGAGCCCATCCCGGACGAACTCAAATGATATGACGGGGCTGTTAAGTGTCTTTTGTCTGGTCTTTTTTGATATGTTAGTTCTACTGGAATTTGTCTGGATCTTTTTTGTTATGGAAAAACTTCTCTAGTTCTTGTTTTTTCTGGTCATAAAGACTGATAACCCTTCTGGGTATTTTTGTCTCTGCGGACTAGTTTCCCTAATGTTGGGGCAGTCTAGCTACTCTCTGATACACTATGTTAAACTCTGCTGAGGCCTGAGCCTCACTGTACATTTTTTTTACATATCAATAGATTAACCTAACTTAGAAAAAAAAAACCTGGAGGAGCCTGAAAGTATTGTAGAACATATATAATATCAACATACCAGGGGCAATCTAGAAAGGGTTGGCTGATCTATGGAGATGCCATCTCTTGTTCGTTATCTAGTTCTGCAATAAGATTTATGTCTAGGGCTTCGCAATTTGTTTATGCCATAAGTTTGGCCAACCCCTGACCTTTAATTAACTTGGTATGTTTTATCTCTATATCATATTCTAAAATAGTAGCTATCCATTTACCCCTCTCGTAATCAACTCCATCCTGTGTCAGGATGTCTTTGACCACAACATTGGGAACATAAGCTATTACATGAGAATAAAATATATACACTTTGAAATACTTAATAGCTTTTACCAAAGCAAAAGCTTGTTTCTCCATTATTTTATACTTTAATGAGGCATCTCTATGAGATTTACTAAAAAAGGCTATTGGTTTTTCACATCCTTGATCGTCCTTTTGTAGTAAAACTACAACTGTGGTGTGTTCTAATGCAAAGGAAAATATAATGAAGTCTCTATCAAATTTTGGGCTTGTAAGGATTGGTGTTCGAGTTAAGGCTAATTTTATTTCTTTGAATGATTGTTTAGCCTCTACTGTCCACTTAATAGCCGAATCTTTTTTCAACATGTTATTCAATAATCTAATTAGTTCAGCTAGATTAGAGATGAATCTTCTTAAAAAATTTATTTTCCCTAAAAATGCCTGAAGTTATTTAATGTTTCTTGGGTGAGGTATTTGCAAAATAGCTTCAATCCTAGTTGAGTCAATCTAGATTCCATCTTTAGAGATAATGTGGCCTAACAGTTTTCCTTCTTCCAAACCAAATAAAGACTTCTTTGGGTTCAAAGAAATGCCATATTTTCTGCATTTAAGAAAAACTTACCTGAGATGACCAATGTGTTTTTGATCTGAATTCGAAAACACTGTAATATCATCAAAATATATAACCAAGAAGTCATGGTTTTCCTTTGCAAAGGCAATATCCATTGCCCTTTTAAAGGTGGCTCTTGCATTTTTTAGTCCAAAGGGCATTTTGACATACATGAAGGTGCCCCATGGTGTTGTGAATGCAGTTTTTGCTTGGTCATCAAGATGGACTAAAATTTGGTTGTAACCCAAGAATCCATCTTAAAGTGAAATCCTTGTGGAACCTACTACCCTTTGTAGTATGTGATCCATTTTAGGTAAGGGATAGTTGTCTTTGAGCGAGACTTTGTTCAAATTTCTAAGGTCAACACACAATATGATTTCTCCTGTTTTCTTTCTTCTAGGGACAAGATTAGATACCCAATCTAAAAACCTAATGGGGGCAATGATTCCTACTTCATACATTCGTTTGATTTCTTTTTCAATGGAAGGTAATAAAACATTATTGATTCTTCTTAGCTTTAACATAAAAGGTTTCTGATCTTCTTTCAAAGGGATAGTATGTTGTATAATACTGGTATCATAGGATTTTAAGTCTTCGTAACTCTAGGCAAAAGCATCCTGGAATTCTTTGATTAACTCAATGTATTTCAAATTTTGATCAAACAGTAATGATTTGGACAATTTTATCAGCTTAGGATTCTCTTGAGTTCCTATGTTGCATTCTTCAATGTCTACTTTCAAAGGCTCCATCTTAGGTTTTTTAGGAATATCATTGGAGTCAAATAAGTCCTCCAAAGGAGTTAATCCCTTAGGTAATTGTTTATATTTGAGATTTATGACTTCCGTTTCATCATCAATTATTTCATCAATATCCATTTTCTTTAAGTCATAAATATCTGTTTTCATGAATTTAGTAGGGTGAAGCATGTTTATTGAGTTTTCTTCCAATTTGTTAATGTCTAACTCATTAGTGTGATCAAAATCTGAAACTATGTCTACATCTATATTAATGCTAGTAAATTCTTCATCTAATGTCAGAAAGTGATTAATCTTCTTATCGTTTTCAAAAGCTTTCCAGTTCTTAAGATTATTAGGTATAACTGGCCTATGCCTAACCACAATAGTATACTGGTGGTTGGGCTGAAAAGGCAATTTGTAAGTGCTGGAAAACATAGCTAGGCTATGAGCTTGCATGTTATGTTTTCTAGGAATGGTTGTAAGCTTGGTTTCTAAAAAAGTGTTAAGGATTTATACAACTGTACCTATGTAAAGTCCAAATCTAAGGTCTCTAGTTATGTAAACTCCATTAAGCTGTTTAACTATCAGTTCAAAATCTCCCATGATTGATACCCTTATAGCTCCTAATCCTTTGACTAACTTGAGGCCTAGTATGAGTGCTTCATAATCTACCATATTGATTGTACATTTGAAATTTAACCTATAGGCGTGTCCCTCTGCATTATCATTCTCTAAGTTATAGATCCATACCCCTACCCCTGCACCTAGTTTGTTTACTAAACCATCAAACTCTAAATGCCATAAAATTTCATGCTCATAATTTGTATTCAGAGTAGTGGAATATTTCTTAACTAACGTATCTAGATTTTCTTTGTCATTTGATATTTCTTGAATTTGGACAGTTGAATTTTATTTTACAATTTCTTTTGGTTCTGCTGCTATATCATTTGGAGTATCTTCTGGATTAGTTTCCACATTATAGAGAATACATGAATCCATATCATAATGCACTGAGTAAATGGGAAAGTTTTGAGGCTTATCCTGAATACTTACTACATATTTCATTAAAGTTTCTCTATATAGCTTCTTTGGTTGTCCAAAAACAGATATGGTACCATATGACAAGTCTAATTGTAGAGACCCCTGAAGTTTGGCACCCTAGGATCTGGACAACAGCATGCCATACTTGGGTGGAATGTTTTGTGATGATTGATGGGAGAGGAAGTGAAGGGATGAAGGGAGGGGTGGATTGGATTTTAGAAGAGTGAGGAAATAATGATGAACTAGCAGAAAGAGAAGTAGTTTCAGAAATTTCAGGTGTTCTATCAGTGGTAAGAGATGACTAAGTGGAATTTTGTAGATATCGATCAATTGAAAAATTGGCTTGTTGGGTTTCAAGTTCTCTGAGGAATTCTAGATCTTGGACTAGGTCTAATATTTCACTGTCATATGTGGTCCTAAACAGAGAGAGTTCAAAATGTTCGTCAAAAGGAAGATCTTCTAGGAAAATCCACTTAACAGGACATGAATGTGATCTCAACAAAGGTCTAGGACTTGATGAACTTTCTTGCCTTCTAATGATTCTCGAAATAAGGTTAGGGTTTTCAAACACAGAGGGAGGATTTGGATCAGGGTTAGCCTGGTGTAATGAGTTCTTCCTGGAGCTAGATTTCAAGTTTTTAAATGCTATACTTTTATGGATTTTTATAACTTCTAATAATCCTTTAAGATATTTCAAATCAAGTTTTTTTTTTTGGTTTCTTAAAGGTTTGTTTCAACTAAGGAATAGTTCTTCCCCAGTATGGTCGCCACTATGTTATCACTTAGATTTTCCTTAGAATTTATTGAAAGAAGGAAAGGATCTGAGGTAACTACAAACCAACTTTTAGACTCGGGTGCTAGCCCACCTAAGTCCAGAGAGGGCTCTCTCTTTATGATTTAGCTATGTTTGAAAATATTTTAGGCTAGTATTAATGTTCAAGAAGGTCGTTTTGTTTGAGAGTGGTGAAGTTCTAAAACAAATGGGCAAACTAAGATTTTGGGACATTGGGCTATGGAGTCAATAAGGGATAATTCACTGGATTAAGTCAAATTACCGAGGTATGAATTCAACAGGCAGGATAAAAAATCTATTCTTCCTAGGGCATGAGGTGAAACATCTATTTGTCACCACGCCAAACTTTGCCAAATACACTGAGGCAGATGAGATATATAGAAGGATGCTCAAGGTAAAATTACCTGAAGATGAATGGTGGGAAAAAATGACAGATTTACTATAAGTTACCACAATAAATCTGAAGGCAAGTGAAAGGATTGGTAAACAGGGTCAAAGAGTATCAGTCAAAGGTTAAAGACAAAGATGATTCCATCGTACACATATCAGCTAGCCTAAAAGGGATCAAGTTCAACTACAATAGACAACACTACCACAATAAAAGGGATGACACGATGCAATTTTCCATCTGTCTCTATCTTCATGCTTAAATATATTTTGGTTTCCTAGATTAATATCTCAAACTATTATGAGATATTTTGTAAATAGTTTTTGTATAAATACTTCACCTTTCTAAGTATTGAGGGTGGATTCAAAGACATTTCTATATACATTTTTCCTGTTAAGTTAAAGGCTATTGTATCAAGACTGGATTGGCTTGCTGGATCAAGGAATAAGGTAAAGACATTTCACAGGATTCTTGTGTAAAGTGGAAATCAAATAAGCATTTTCTCTCATGTGTATTATTGCTTTTCTTTATGTTTATTAATAATTATATTTCTTTCTATGAGATCTGAATGGTAAACTAGGAATGATATTTCAGAACTTGCTTTAATGCACTCTGTCTTGATTGTTTACATTCTTAATGTTTTTTGGTAAAATATCTTAGTTAGAGAATTCTTAAATGCTCCCTTACTTCCGTAGTTTCCCCCTTGGTCTATAGTAAAGGATTTTTAGTTTCCCTTTGCTCATGATCACCTCCTACTCTTCATCTTGATCTTGGTCTAAGGATTCTTCATTGCCCTTTCACCTTGGTTAAGACTATCTAATCCATTGAACTTGAAGATTTTCCTTATGCTTTGCTAGCCTGCCCTATGAACACTCCCTTTAGTGATCTGGTCTAGTTAAGCCATCCTTTGATTGACTCCATATCCCAATGGCTTGGAAGCCTTGCTCCATCCATCTGTTCCTAGAATTCCACCACCCAACCAAATTCAAAACCCGATGAGCACTACGAACTAGCCTAAAATCCCACCCAAAACAAAGTTAAATTATAAAGAGAGAGCACTCTCTGGACTTAGGTTGGCTAGAAACTGAGTCTAAAAGATTAGGTTTGTGGTTACCTAGGATTACTCATTCTTTTGATAACTTCTAGGGAAGACTTCTGAGTGATAATAGAACCCACCTTAACCCAAATTTTCATAGGTGGAAGGACGTTACATACAAGACCATGGAATAAAATGAGATTGAAGATTAAGTAGAAGAAAAACCCTGAGTTGGCGAAAGAATTCATTGATGTAGATAGAAACCCTAATTTTTTTTTAACTATAAACAGGGAGGAGTCCACAAGTTCAATAAGTCTAAGAAGAGTAAAGGCTCAAGCAAAAGGGTTTCTATAGAGTCTCAAAGGACCAAAAAAGAGAGAAAAACTAATGTTGACATCCTACCGGAAGTAGCTAGCACACTTAGCTAGTTGTTTTAGCAGCACAATTTTGATCACCAACTGTTCAAATGGAGTTTTGAATGGATGCAAAAAATAATTCTTTCAACAATTTTACTCTTAAAATATTGATGAGTGTTGAAAGTGTTAGTGTCAACACAATTTTGTATTGATTTGTATAAAATGTTGACAAATAGCCTATCCAAGATCTTGTTCTTATCTTGATTTGAAAGAGTATCAATGGATTGGTCAACGTTGGCATATCATATAGTCCCAAAAAGAGAAGATACATAATAGATTCCATTTTTAGCATGATGACAAGGCACAAGTTCCAACAAAACTAGGAAGGATATGAGTTAATGATTTTGACACTAGTTTGTAGCTGAAATTCTAGCATGACTGTTCTATCTTTATATACAAATATTTTTGATATTATGTATTACACTTGTGTATTAGATATGTGTTACACAATATTTTGTCACCAACCCCGCATCCGCTGATCCTGGGTAGAGTTGGTCTCTGAATGGCCTCTGCTCTGTGTCATATATCAAAATATGTGTCCATATCTTCCATATTACTCAAGAAGACTAACCATGCTCATTAATCCTAAATATTGACCCTTTTAACATATGTTTCAAGATTTTCATAGGACATTAGTAACCTGTGTGTGACGATGGACCAGAGTGAACAAGAAACTCACAATATTGTTGCAAGAGAACATATGTTCTCTACGATGGTCGAGTTTTAGGGATCGTCACAGGTCATTAGTATCTTGCCTACGAGGATAGCCCAAATTTCACTAATGCCTCACAACGTTGTCTCTAAGTCTCAGTGTTTGACCTGCGACGACCTAGATATGGAAACTTAGTTCAAAATTAATGCTTCTGGGTGGTTCTGGAGTTGGTTGTTGGGTCAAGGAAGTTCACATCTCCCCATTTGAGATGGTTGTTCTGCCTTTTGAGTAACCTCCCTTGAGGATAAGCTTCCTCTCCCCTCATTTATGGAGGCTCATCCTCTTATAAAAGCATCCTCCATGACCATGATCAGCTATTTTGGAGTTCTGAGAGTGCTAGTTGATTTTTGGTGTGCTAGTTCTCAGCTTGTTGTATTGATAGCTTACAGTTTGGATTGCCTTTCATGTTGTGAGAGTAGGAAGCCTTAGTTTCATACTTGTACTTTCATGTGACATAGAGATTTATCAGTCTTTCTGGGAGACCTTTGAGAGTGAATGCTTATGGAGACATACTAATCGAACCCTTCAAGGAAGCTTGCGGCGTCAAGGCATGGTTGTAAGCTTTACTATTGTTCATATTAATACAATCAATGGTTATTTCCTATATCATGTATGAAATGTATGCTGATAGCTTATGGTTCCTTGACTCTATAAGTAGATAGTTCATTGTTGTGCTCTATTATGTGTTTTGTTGTTTTCTTATGTTTTTTCAGGTGCATCATTCATTAAGGAGAAGAAAGCGATAGCTGAAGTGACATGATGAAGACTTCATCGAACACCGATTTAAGGTAGGCCTCTTCAACGAGAACTATTAAGGAATTAGATATTGTATTTGTTTTGCTGTGACTAGACCCACTATAGGGCTAGAGGGGTTGTCTCTCTCTGTAGAGGGAACTTACCTGCATCACAAGTTGGCAACTCCGCTGGGGAATACTTTGTGTGTTGTCTCTTGTTTTTTCTCTTGATTTTTTTTTGATTGAATTACATAGTGTCTCTTTGTTTTGAGACTGAACCATCAGTGTTTTGGATCACCTGAGTAGATCTGGTAGTCCACCTCACTGTCTGAGTGATAAGCCTGGTGTCTTTCAGTTTCTTTTGCCTTGTTTTCCTTTTCTGTTGAGATCGTCATTGTTTAATTCCTAACAGCTGCGAAGAATCACTCCTATATTCTTTACCCAAGCTATACATTGCAGATATCCCATCATACAACTGCAACAATTCCTAAAATCAGACCGTCACTGAGAACAGGTGTACTTTGGCCACGACATCGCTCAGTTTCTGGTCTAGTGCTTGCAGCGATTTGGCAATCGTCTCAGGTTGTCAGTATTATCCCTGCGACGATTCCTATAGGGTTTATTTTTATAGCCCTACCTCATGAATAAGCCAGTGTAGCTTGTCCTTTGCTGTCTCTTACATCTTATTAAGCATGTTTTGACTGTGTTTTCTAAGGCATATCCTTCTTGATTCCATTTGTATGAATTTTGGTTTTTGGACTGTGTGACCTAAGTCTTTTAGGGTTTAATCAAGAAGTCACTCGTTTTGGGTTGCTTTTCCTTCGAAGGTTCTGCACTACATCCATAATAGTCTTGTTGGTTTGTTTGAAGTTATTCTCTTGCTATTTTTGCATCTTCTTGGTTGATCCATAGTACTTGGTCATCAAACTAGCTTATTGTGTTGATTTGATTTCCATTCACTATTGAAGCACATATTACATTTTCTTTTTGATCAGTCAAGTTGTTCATTAGCTTGCTTGTTATTAATTCCAAAAAATAAAAAACAATTGCACTCATAGAGTATACGAAAATGAAAGAATGTTTGCATTAGTAGATTATTTATGATTAGGAATTGAAAAGCGAAATTCAAATCTTTCATTTTCCGTCATTGTATTCGTGAGATATGCGGAAATCGATGCATTGTGTTTTCGGTTGATTGGATTACTTTCTTGCACTATTGTTCTTGCATTTTCTTGTTTGGAAATGAACCCTTACCCTCATTTAGGTAGTCGTTCATTGAAAGGAATGGTTTTTTCTCATCTATTTGCATTCTAGGAGTGTTAAAGATACATTCAATAAGGCCTTTAAATCAAAATTTAATTCAAAATTAACTGTTAAAATCTATTGAATGAACTTAAAAATGCATTGGAACCTAATGCTCACAGATCTAGAGGTCTAGGTTAGAGACGTGTTCCAGCGTCATTAAACCTAGTTGCTATTGTTTTCACTAAGGTTGGGTGATTCCTCCTTTTGTGATTCAATAGGTACTAGTATGAATTTGTGCTCCTGTACTGTCATGTATATATTGGGAGACCCCACTAGGTTATCATCATATTATCCATAGGAAGCCAAGTCTACCACCTTACGAGTCGTAATGCACCAAACACAACATTCAGGAAGATTGACTACAGTACAAAAAGTCCTTAGTCATTTCTCTTTCATTTTATTACCAAGGTGTATATGTTTTTTTACGATTTTTCTGGTAAACCTCTTGCCTAGAATTATAGAGTAGTCACTTTCATTCCTTTTTGACTCTTTAAAAGTAAAAGGATCATCTGAGCACTTGTCCTTTCAGGTTCATTAAAATTCGAAGGTGACTATAGTCATATTTAGCTTCTTTTCTCGACTCTTTAAATATGAAAATGCAAATTTTTGTTCCAGCATCATAAAATTTATTTTTCCATGATAACATTTTACCTATTAATCTTGGCTGCGTTGTGATCACATCTTGATATATTTTTTGCAACCTTATTGATTTTGTCCTAGACCTTTTGAGATAAGCCATCCTGGAGGACTCACCAATCCCGTCCCCTTTACCAAGTGATGGAGACTCTCTATCCCCTGTCCCTTTTGAGGTATTGACTGTTGATGGTACCCTTCCCATTGTTCCAAGTGTTCAACCTCTTGACTCTCGAGCTTCGGGAGAAGAGCCTTTTGATTTTGATTGGGCTCCTTTTTGCAAGTATTTAGACAAGGACCTCCCGTCTACTCCTCCTAGTGTTTTGATTGCAATGTCTGCTTCCAACATGGATGAGATGAGTCTCATTAGCAGCGAAGAGAACCTTGTGTCAAGTAGAGAAATTCCTCTTCCCTTGGAAGGTTTCCCTTTTTGCACTCCTCTTAGCATGTCATTACCATTACGCTATCGTTCCTTGTCGGATGTCATGAGTTCCACATCTCTAAATCAGAGTTCTGTGTGTTCTCGTGCTATAACCCTGACTTCAGGGCCTTTCATGGCTTCAACTTCCACACCTCAAACTTAGGCCATATTAGTCACATATGTTCTGTCAATGCCCACTATTTGTGTGGCCTCTATAGCTCCTTCCGTTAGTGTAGCTACTGCGTCCTCGGTGGTTACTACTATTACCAGGTCCTCTGTTGAACCCGTTAGCGATGGTCCTTCATTCTTCACATCCGGAGTCATTCACTCTATAGGTACTATGCCATTTTCTTCCAATTCTATTCTAGTAGGATGGTCATATGAGCAATACATGTTTGCACTTCAAAACCTGAATTATAACCCTTTGGGGTCTCAACCGCCTTCCTATCTGCATAACTGATTGCAATATTATGATCCTCGAGGGGCTCATATTTATCACACTGGATCTCTCCCTTTGGATCCCACAGTCGAATTTTCTGTTTTGCTAGCGGTGCCTAGAATCACACCACTTATCATGGCCCACAAAGCCTACCTTTTCAAGGGCAACCTTCAGGCCTACAAGGACAACCCTTTTAGGGACAACCTTTGGCCGCCATAGGTGCCTCTTTCGTTTACTTAGGGAAACCTTCTGGTAAACCAGGTTAGCCTCAATTCCAGCTAGGCCAACCAGTTTCCTAACAAGGTCAACCTTTTGGACAACTAGGTAAACCTCAATTCTAGCCAGGCCAACCCGCTATTGAGCAAGGTGAACCCTCTTGTCAAATGGGCCAACCTTAGTTCCAGCCAGGCCAACCTACTGTCCAGCAAGGTCAACCTTGTGGTCAAATGGGCCAGCCTCAGATCCAGCACGGCCAACCTATTGTCTGGCAAGGTCAACCCTCTAGTCAAATGGGCTAGCCTCAGATCTAACAAGGCCAGCCTACTGTCGAGCCAGGTCAACCCTCTGGTCAAATGGGCCAGCCTTAGTTTCAACAAGGTCAGCCTATTACCCAACAAGTTCGACCTTCTGGGCAAATAGGTCAACCTTAATACAAACAAGGCCAACCTTCTAGTTAGTTGGGTCAACCTCAATACCAACAAGGCCAACCTTCTGGCTAGTTGGGTCAACCTTAGTTTCAAAAAGGACATCAGTCCGATCAAATTAATCCACCTCTTATTCAATTGGGTGTTCAAACGCTAGTTGTTTCTCAAGCCCCACCCAGTTTCCAGACTCAGGCTGGACTCTAGACCCAACTCAGTCTCCAAACTCAAGTTGGATTTCAAGCCCAACCTGTTTATCAAAAATAGCTTGGGCCTTAGGCGCAATTTGGAGCTCAGTCGCAATATGGTCTCCATGTAATTCAACAACCTCAAGGGAAACCTCAAGCTTCTTTGTATAAAAATTATTAGCAGCCATAGGTTAATCCTTATCAAAATTTTCAATAGCCCTATGTTTCCCCTGTTGGTCAAGTTAGTAAACAATGGGTTGCTGGTGCTCAAAATCTCCTACAACAACCAAGTTATGGCATTAACTCGCCTAACTATAACCCTTATGGCCAAAATCCTTATGGACAAAATCCGTGGGGGCAACAAGGCTCTAGGTGGAAACCTAATGCTGGCCCTTATTAGAGGCCTATGATGTCCTTTAATCCTTAATTACCTTTTTTGGCAACCTTGGAATTTCCTGATGCGTCCAAGCTGATGAATGATCCAATCCTTCTTAATCCATATTGGCCACTAGTTCCGACCAAAATTCCTATGATTGTCGTAAATTTGATGGTAAATCTAGAGAGGACCCTCAAGTGAATGTCATGAATTATCACCTTTGGTGCTCATCTAACTCATGGCTTGATGATTCTATCCACCTCCATCTTTTTCATAGGACTCTCACTGGCTTCACTGCGAAATGGTATATTGAGCTCGCTCGTGGAACTTTCCAAGGCTTCAATTTGCTTGTGATGGCATTTCTTACCCATTTTCAGTTACCAATTCATTATGGAACGAGAGCACATATCCTTACTTCTCTGAAACAAGACACGGGTACTCACATCTCCGATCATATTCATGAATGGAGAAGGTGGTACCGTTTGATTAAGTTCTGGATCCCTGATCAACTTCTAACTAACTGGTTTACTACTTCTTTTGTCGGTATGATAGCTCGGGATATTGATATGGGGGCATGTGTTATTGAAGAGAAAGCTAGCGCATGCTCAGTATCTGGATTTGGTTTATTCCCAATCTGGAACAATATATGATGTCTTGCTTGATGCTCCACAACCTAGAAGTCCTTAAGCTCTGTCGACGCCTTCCATTGACGGTGTTATTCGTTCCGTTGCTTCATCTTCCCGAAATTATTCCACGACCCCTGCGAAGCAAAAACCTATCGCTCCTAGTGAAAATTCTTCTTAGGCCACAACTAATACTGGTAAAACCTCCAAAGTCAATGCCGTCTAGTCTGCCACAGTAGATAAAGCTTCGAAAGGTAAGAAAAAGGGGAAAGGAAAAAATAAGGTCAATCCACCGAAGCAGGACCCTCTTAAGCCTCTGGTAGATGATGGTGCTAAATGAAAACCTAAGTATCCTTGCCTTATTTGTGACGAGGATCACTACACTAAGGACTATCCTAGACAGTCTGAAGTTAGTCATTTGCTTAAGGGGACTCCACGAACTCTTGTCATACTTAAAGTTCCTTTTCCCTCTCAAGAAACTCAAGTGGTGGTCGATCAACCTCAATCCTCTTCCACTTTTGGCTCCCAAGTTTTTATGGTTGGGAATATCCCCATTCATGTGAGTACTCGAGCGAAAGAATATCCTTCGTCTACTAGCAAGGAACCTGAAGTCCCTTCAAGCATTCCTTCGTCTAGTTCTGGTATTCTTCATATTGAATGACCTAGTACTGAGTCTATAATTTGACCTCAACTAAGGGAGTCCTCTGGAAATATTCTTATAACTCCAATGCTCATGCCACGTAGCACTATAGAGTTGTTGAAGACTTAGCCCAATCTCTTTCTACTATGTCCGCTTTGGAAGTTATCCATAGTTGTCCCTCCCAACGGACATCTTTGCTATCATCCATTGGTGGCATTGACTCTACCGATTCAGAATTAATTACATTCGATCTTGAGAACATGTGCCACGATTGCCTCATCAAATTACGTTTCTCATTCAAATCATCATTAACTCGAAGAATATTCATCATATTGTTATTGGTGAGGGCTCCTCCATTTGCATCATGTATGTTTCTTATTGGAAGGCCATCGGCTCCCCATATTTGAGTCAATCTCCTAATAATTTGGAAGCCTTTGATGGAAGAGATTCTTGTCCTTCGAGAAAATCTCTCGACGCATATGTGCAATCCCCTTGGTTGGGTGACACTATTTCTCTGGATCCATTACAAGAGACATTTCCTTCCAATGAAGTAACTCTTGAGACTATGTCTTTTGAGGATCCTCCTTGGTTCGATCATCACCATCATTCCGTGTTTCTCCTAAGCCATGGGGCCATAATTGCTTGTCTAAGTAAGTTTGCTTCCTATATTCCTTCTCAACTGCTTTAGAAGCCTATCCTGACGAGGGAAAATTTTAAGGAGGAAAATTTATCTTAAATTTTAGAAACCTTGGCGAATCCCACTGGTCCATAAAATGAAATCTATAAAATGTTTGGAGATATTTTTGTAAAAATATTCAAATTTATAATATTTTTATATATAATAATATAATAAATTGGTGATTTTAGGTAAATAATTTCTTTCTATAAGAATTTGGGTGAATCATTTAAAAAAAAATGGAAATTAGGGAATCCTTTTTTTGGAAAAAATATAGAAAATTAGCCCATGGGCGAATAATAGCCCCTAACATTTTCCCTGATCCTGACTCATGAGGTTTTTTCTCAAGGAAATATGGGGAATATTATGCAAACCATGCCCATCGACATCTTTTTTAAACCAAGGATTGTTGAAAATATTCACATTGCAGTTACTTTTTTTCCAGAGGAGATCCAACTTTACACCAACCTTTTCCACGAGTTCCGTGACGTGTTCGCATGGTCATATGAGGAAATTCCCGGTATTGATCCAAGTATTGTGGTACAAGAGATACCTACATACCTTGGTGCCAAGCAATTTCGACAATGTTTACACCCCATACACCCAAGAAAAGTCGTCGCCATCAAAGGAGAAGTTGAGAAACTTCTCAAGGCAGGGTATATTTATCCTATCCCACTGATAGACTGGGTATCTAACATTGTCCTTGTGACCAAAAGGCAGGGAACTATTAGGGTTTGTGTTCATTACCGTGACATCAATCACACGTGTCTGAAGGATAACTATCCTACTCCCTTTATTGACCAACTTATTGACGATTGTGCTGGGATGAGATATTTTCTTTTATGGATGGCCTTTCTGGTTATAACTAGATCAATGTTTTTCCTGTCGATCAACACAAAACCACCTTCATCTGCCCATGGGGTACTTTTTCTTACAAAAATCTCCATTTCGGCCTGAAAAATATGGGTGCCACTTTCCAATGAACGATGTCCTATGCTTTTCATGACATTCGTCACGTTGTTCAGCCGTATCTGGATGATCTTCCAGGTCATTTAGCTAAACGCTCTGACCATCCAAACCACCTCCATGAGATTTTTATTCGTTGTAGACATTACCATATTCATCTTAATATGCATAAGTGTGTCTTCTACATCGAATCCGACAGACTCCTTGGGTTTTCAATTTCTAAAGAGGGCATTCATTTCAATCCCCTTAAGGTTGAAGCTATATTGAATCTCCCTCCTCCTGCTTCTTTGCATCAGTTGTAGGTAAAAGCCAATTTCCTATGTCGTTTTATCCCTAACTACGTCGAGATTGCTAAAGATTACACGCGTCTCCTTAAGCGTGACACTCCATTTATTTGGGATGAAATCGCCCAAAGGTCATTTGAGAAAATCAAGACACTTCTTGTTTCTACTCATTTGTTGCGTCCACCTGACTATCATCGTGACTATTCACTTTATGTCGTTGCTACTGATAGTACTATTGGTATGGTTTTGGTTCAATACGACGACGATGGTTACGAGCACGTTATTATTATCTTAGCCACAACCTTCTCGACACTGAGACTCGTTATGCTTATGTCAAGAAGCTCACCTTGGCAGCTGTCCAAGCTGTCCAATGCTTTCGCCATTATATTTTGTTGCATACGACGACCTTGATTGTAGATTGCAACCTGATGACATAAATTTTGTCACGTCAATTGCTGGGGGGGTAGTACTCGAAATGGATTGTTATCCTTCAATATTTTGACTTGGATTTCACTACCGCCACGTCTAAGAAATCACTAGTCTTTGCCGAGTTGATCTGCTCATTACCGTCTGCTTCCGCTCCCTCTCAGATAGAGGACCTCATTCCAGATGACACGCTTTTCTTGATCAATACCCTTGATCCCTGGTACGATGATATTATTGTCTACCTCCAGACGTCTTCCTTCCGACCTGATTTGTCTAAGGATGCTTGGCGACGCATTCATCACAATTGTCAACTTTACCGTATTGTTGGAGACACTTTATACCATCTCGACATTGATTCGGTTCTCCGCCATTGTCTGACTTTCGAGGAAGCTGAAGGAGTCTTGAATGACTAACACTCTAGCACGTGTTGCGGTCATATGTCTCGTTATGCTACTCCCCAAAAAATCCTTCGTGTTGGTTACTTTTGGCCCTCCATTTTTAAATATTGCATTATTGTTATCCGTTCCTGTCATGCATGCCAAATTTACCAGCGGAGGATGCGTGCGCCACCTTCCCTTTTGCATCCTGTCATTATCGTAGGCCCTTTTACTAAATGGGGCATTGATTTTATGACCTGTATCCCTCGCTCGGTCGGGGGGCATGGGTATATCATCGTTGTCGTCGATTATTTTACGAAATGGGCTGAAGCAATGCCTACATTTTCCAACGACAGTAAGACAGCTGCGCAATTCTTATTCAATCATGTGATTACCCGGTGTGGAGTCCCTCAGGCTATAGTCACTAATCATGGTTCCCATTTCCATGGTTATATGATGACTGAGTTGACAACCCAGTTAGGCTTGCATCACGATAGTTCGACGCCTTATTACCCTCAGGCCAATGGCCAAGTCGAAGCTATCAACAAGGTGTTGGTTACTATGCTTTAGTGTACCATTGGAATGCACAAGTCCAACTAGCATTTAATGATATTTTCCACCCTATGGGCCTATCGTACCTTGGTTAATGATGTGACTAGATTCACACCATTTCAACTAGTTTATGGTTTGGAATCTACACTCCTGATTGAATGTGAAATCCTTTCTCTCAAATTAGCTGTTGAATTGCTCCCAAATACTACTCTAGTGGAAGAATGCCTTCTTTATCTAGAATGGCTGGATGAGACTCGTCGAATTGCTTCTTTAGTTACTAAAGCACAAAAGAAGAGAGTCAAGACTCACTTTGATCAGACAATCAATCCACGTTCTTTCACGGAGGGAGATTTAGTCCTGCTATATGATCAAGCTAATGACAAGCTATGGGGAGGAAAATTCGATGCCATGTGGCATGGGCCCTATATCGTCAAATGATTATTGCAAAAAGGGGCTTATGAGGTAGTTGATTATGAAGGTAACCCTTTGGATAAGATTTGGAATGGGCTTTATCTTAAGAAATACTATGCATGAGTCTTTCATGCATTGCTATGTACATAAGTGTGTTTTTCATTTTGTACATGTTTGGCTTGGTGTGTAAGCGTTTTGATCTATGTGGATGTTGGTGGCCACCCACCTATCCCATTTGGACCTCCACAACTATCTCTTTCAGTTTTTCAGTTTCCTAAATTGTAGCACAATTTACTATTTTTAGCAATCTTTTTCGGGTCCTGAACTTTTAGAGCTATTTTGAGGCCCCAAACGACGTTTTTTTTGGGAAATATGGGAGCAGCATGGGACCATGGATTGATGTTGCTCTTCCCAAAGTGATATTTCTCGGATAGATCTTTCTAACGAACTATTGTACGCATCAAACAGAGATCGGGGGCCAAAGTTACGACCCCGGGAAATTGATGTACAATTTACCCAAACGGGGCCCACAATTTGGCGTTTCATCTTCTAGGCTTAGGTTTTGGGATGTTAAGGGTTTTCCATTGTTTCTTAGAAATAAATAAGCCTTCGAGCCTCATTGTAACACAGTTCAGAGGCATGTAGTTGCCACATCTCTTCTAAGAGATAAGCTACCATCGCCGTAGCTGGTTTACTTCCATTTCTGGTTGTAAGCGTATTTCAGTGTTTTCCATTAATGAAATGAAGTATTATTTACGCTGCATCTTTGTGTTTATGGTTATATCTATAATTTTTTGTGTTCTTGTTTAAATATGTATTAGTGGTGTTGTACAGGTAAATCCCCTCCGTGGACAGAGGCGATCCCACTAGCCTAAATGGGGTCTAGCAACAATCAAACAACACTAACACGCAGGTTCCTAATTCCGAAGTAAAGGCCAATGATGAGAGCCTACCTCGAATCAAATGCTTATATTCATAGAAGAGTCGTCCCGGAATAGGTCCTCCAATGTATGGGAGAAGGGGTAACAGGGACGGTGACAAGTGACATAACTTGAAAGCACCTGCATTGTATCCCTTAAAGTATGTACTCCATATGCACTGAAGACACCTTCTACAAAATACCCAAAAATATAGCCCTTTCTCCATTGGTGCTGTTCCACAGTGTATCACTCGTGCCAATGGGGGAAATCCTCCAAAGAGGGTGCGCCAGTTGGCGCTCTGTTTCAGAGTCGCACTAGTGCCAACCCAGTTGGGTAAAGTTTTTAACAAACAAACTTCCGAAGGTTCCTTCTAGCCTATCCATGAACTAATTCCAATTTGAGTTGGTTCAGTTGGGCTTCGAATCTCCCAAGGAGGGAATTAGTTCTCCACCTCTCATGGAAGCTTCCTAATTATAAGGACAATCCCATGAATCAAGTGGATGGTCTTATCTACTCCTCCTACCTCTATATAAGCTTGTTCTTTCCCCTTTGACAAGCTAGTTAGTAATTCTACTTTTCAAGCTCCCAAATCTAAGTCCCAAAGTCTGAGAATTGCTAAGTTCATCTTGCAAGAGGCCTTGTTCATCCCTATGAGGCTAAATCTTTAAGGAGGAGATCCATGTCCAAAGTAATCAAGGAGAGAGAGGCTTGTTCCCATCCCCTACAAGCTTTGCAAGGCATGTGTTGCTGATCACCCAGCCAAAGGAGGATTTGACGTTAGAACTTGGTTGTATTCTCTTTTGTTTATAAATAATAATAGACAAATATCATTATGTTTCCACTCATGTGTCTTTATTATGATGTTTGAGTTGTATCCTTTCTGACTGATACATAGTGGCGTTTATTGGATTTTATGCTTGTATTTGTCTTGTTCTTTGCATGTGTAGGTGTCTATTCACGAGGATCCCGAGGATTGTGACCAGCTAAAGTGAAAGAACGGAAGCGAAGACCCTTCTACGAATATAAGCGTTGGATTTGAAGTAGGCTCTCATCATTGGCCTTTA